>VZRI01011115.1:49901-113909 GCA_013397515.1 Upupa epops | reverse complement strand
GGGGACGGGGTCAGTGTCTTCTTCCAAGTCACAAGCAGTAGAGCAAGTAGAAATGGTCTCAAGTCATGACAAAGGAGGGTTAAGTTGGACATTAGGAAGATTTTCTTCCCTGAAACTGTTGTCAGGGGTTAAAACAGGCTGTCCTGGAAGCAGGGGAGTTGCCGTCTCTGGATAGGTTCAAAAAATGAGTAGATGTGCCATTTGCAAACACAGTTTGGTGGGCAGGGTGGGGTTGGATTGACGATTGGATCTTGTAGGTCTCTTCCAACCATAATGATTCTATGATTCTATTATTTCATGTTACTGAAAACAAAGACTTTCATCTATAAGGAATGCTTATGTAGAAGAAACTGAGAAGGAGAACACGAAATAGTGACAGTTGATATGAGTCAGCAATCTTAGAAAACAGGCATGTGATCCTCTGAATAAGGAAATAAATGAAAAGTTTATGATCAGTCATATGTATGAACATTTTTACAAAGGTCAACAGTGCAAATTTGAACTTCCTCAGGCCAAAAAAAAAGGAGCTGAACTGAGAACTCCCACAGCATACGTGAGTGTCTGTTCCACTACTCATACCCTCCTGGTAACAAAGGCTCTCCTACTCTTGCCTGTTTACTATACTCAATGCTTTGCATGCATTGTAATGCTTGAAATTAACTCAAAATCTTATTTTCACTCACATTGTTTTGTTTGTTCCAAAAGGCACAATTTCTCATTGCTTATTTGAACAAGACAAACAAATTAAAATGAAACAGTCGAAGTTTCAAGATGTGTTCTGAAATATCATGGAGAATTGCCCCACATCTGCAATGTTTTGTAATTCTGTCAGCTCTTGAGATTGTCAGTTGACTACTTCTTGATTGTAGACCCCAGTTTTAATTTTAAATGTAAGACACAGGGAAAACACAGTCTTGTATAGAAGAAAGAGCAGAACAAGATTTCCCCATTTCAGTCACTGTCTTTCCCAGTGCTGAGAAAAATTCTTCCTGCAGTATCTTCAGAGACCCTCTTAGTAAGGCAGAATACAGCAAAAAGCATGTTTCTGAGACCTTTTGGCAAAAAGCACCCTCTTAGTGTTGCCTGAGAAGTGCTCTCCCTCAGACAAACACTGATGTTTTCTTTGTCTTGAGAAAACTGATTGAAGTCCTCGATCAGGAACCGCACAGTCCAGGTGTTGTGCATGGTGCTTGAAGTTTTCTTTACCAATACAGTATTGTCAAAGAATTATACTGATCCAAATTATGAAGTAAATACAAAATTTGATGTACTGTTTGATTAATAAGAAACTGGACTGGCACACTAGAGAGTTGGAATATTATTTTTTTTTAAGAAGAAAAATACAAAATGCAGACACTTGAAAAGAAAGGAGCTGTCACATGAGTATTGGAGACAGGAATGTTGTGCTTTCAGCTTCTTTTAAGTGGGCATATTTAAAACTTCTGTATGTTTATATGAACCTATGGTGTGAATTTCTTCCTGACCAGATCACTAGTCTATTTTCAGTGCTGTGGAACTAGGTAATTTCTATAGTTGTGTTGCCATAACATTTCTCAACTTCATTTGAAGCTTTAAAGCTTTTTGCTGGTTAAGTTGCAACTGTTCCTTATGTGAAATAATACTGATGCCTGTGTACTGTTATGTTAAGAGCTAAAGTCTCTGGAAGGATTGAAGATGATGCACAAAGAAAGGTCGCCACACCTTGAGCATTGGGTTCAGTACTGAAAGGCTGGAGTGAGTCACTAGAAAGGCAACAGTGGGCATAAGGTCTGGAGAATACACCTGAGGAGGACCAGCTAGGGAGCTATTTAGTCAGAAGAAAAATTCGCTGTTGTGTTCTAAAGTTAGTTTTGCATTTTTTCATGTCTACCTAATCCAATCTTGTCTTTAGTAATTTGGAGATTTTACGGAAGAGAAAAGATCTAAAGGGAAATTAAAAAATTGGAAGAAAAACTGTTCATGAAGACTGAACTGCAACCTTCTTGAGAGATTTAACCACAACATTTTAAGGAGGTAGAAAGAGATGTGCTGCAGGAAAAAAACAATTTTGAAAAGTGCTTTCCAAATCTCTTTTCCTTGAAATGTCACCAGATTAGTAAGAAATTTTGGTTACAAAAATTTGATTTAAAGTCCATGACTTGATTAAAATAAACCCAGCCAAAACATCTTTTGTTTTTGAATGACAGGATGATTTTTGTAGCAAAGTCTGAAGTGGAAATGAGCTTTGTTGAGGTAAAGATGCCCTATTTCTAACCAGGTCCAATATCTGGCAAAAATAAATAAACCAGCTTCTATATACTCTCTAAAAATCTACTAAGATCCAAAACAAGCCCATTAACTGACCTTTAGTATGGATGACATTTATTTCACATTAAATTTTTCCTGTGTCTTGTGTAAAGCTCAAATTTTGTATTACTACACTCTGAATAAACCATTTGACATTTGAAGAATTGATGTGTGAATATCCTGCTCGTGAAAACTTCAAACAGCCATATAATGGAAGGATACTAGGATACTACTGTGATGCTTTCCCTGATTTCATTTTTTTTGGTTTTTGTTTTTTGGGGTTTTTTTGTTTTGTTTTGTTTTGTTTTGTTTTTTTTTTAAGTGACTATGGAGCCACAGCTTAGGAATCACCACGGAGCTTTTTCACAAGAAAAGTTAACATTACTTCCTGGATTGCTTATAAATGGTTCTTTCCCAAGTATTTTTTGTCCTGGCACTGGAAGGATAGTAGGTTGTCAAGAGGCTTGAAGCTGATGTTAACAATTGCTCCACAGCTGAACTTCATGACATCAAGTTACACTATCATTCAAAATCAAGGAATCTATTCTAGTATATCCCTTTCCTCTTAAACTGAGCCTTTTCTTTAAACAGTATTATCTGAAAAATATTTTGATCACCTTGGAACTTCACAGAAGTATCAGTTAGTAGCAACTCTCTGTGTTACTGTTCTGGGTTTGACTTTTTCAGATTTCAGCGGATCGGGCATGGTTAACATATGCTGATCCTCAATTCTGTTTAAAAAATATTTACTTCCTTGAGTATGTCTCATTTCATAGAGTGGTCTGTGGTTCAGACAGTTCTCTGAGATAAAGTTCTCTGATTCAGACATAACATTTGGTATTAGAAAGGTTCTTTATCCAAATAAAATTTCCTCCACTTCCCTGCAAAAGAGAAACTAAACCAAGAAAAGCATGTTTTTTATCAGGTTTGCCAGCATAGGTACTGTAATTAGAGGGCATACTGGCCACACACGATGGGTATGCAGGAAGAATTTACTCCCTGTTGAGTCATGGCCTGATGTATTATAAAGTTGTCAAGATGGTAAAAACAAAAGTCAAAGTTAAGCTTTCAGATTTGTTAGATTTCATATATGTGAGACTAAGTTCTGTAGTATCTGTAAGAGGAAGACAATCCAGAGACTTGAAAACAGAAAGGAAAAATCACTTTCACTAGATTTATTTCTCAAATGGATGAGTATTAAGCTCAGAATTTCCTAATTGGCTCTTGAGCTGATTTTCTTGTGCATCACTTCCAGCAGTTACTTTACCAGACTACTTCTTTATGGATGTATTGTGCATAGACTATTAGCTGCTGTTTCAAGCTCCTCGTTTTCTTCGGAAGTGCAACCTCTCTAAATGTTATCACAGCCTCAGGACTGTGTAAGCAGCTGGATGTCTTTATGAATAAATAAATAACCTAAATTAATATAAATAAATAAAAGAAATACTAAATGCTAACAGAGTCATTATTATCTTAGCCAGAATGTGTACCCTTAGTGGCTTAACACTGTCTGACCACAAAAGATGAAGGTAGGAAAATAAAATGGAAAAGAAAATAATTGCTGTGCTGATTTTCAAGCTAAATAATTATTTTAAACCCCCACAGCTGTAGATTTCCCTTGTTTACCCTCACCATCCATGAAGGAGACGAGGGTGGGCAGGTGATAGGCATGTATTCAATAATTTGCAAGAAAAACTTGAAGAGACAAAAACACTGTGGGGAATAAAATGTTGTAAATCTTTCTAAAACATTATAGAGCATATCTACCTTCTAGAGCATTTAGTTATAGCAGAACAAAAACCAAACAAACCAAAAAGTATTTCTCCTTCACAATTTCATGTCTTCTAATTTACCAGGAATAAAAGCTCAGCATTTAGTGCACAGTTCTCCACATGCAATCAGAACATGTACATGGTTCAGCTGAACAAAGCCAACCTCTGCCCTCCCTGCATTGTTCCACTGCAAGTCAAACGTTATTCTAGAGACACTAGAAATTTGTTTGATTATGCACTAGATGCTGAGACTCACAGCAGCTGCTGTTAGCTACCAGTACAGCAAAAGTATTAGCAAAAAGCCACCATTCTTCAACAATTACATCAGGGAACAACAGGGAAGCAGTTTGCTTCTGTGGACATGGCTGCTTCTGACCATTGAGAGAAAAAAGTATGCGTTCAGTGGAATGCAAAACAGGAGAAAAGTGTGCTTCCCTGATTGTGTCTAGGATTGGAGATACTGATGGAGCCAGAAAGCTTGTGTTATTATCAGGGCTGCACAGCCATGAATACATAAAGTGGAAACTGGCTTAACCTAGTAAAATACACCTGCCTCACTTTTTTCTTTTTCTGGTGGGAGTCAGCTTCGGCAGTAGATCTTCAAAACTTATTATTGGTAATTTCTTCTATAAAATATAATCCCCAAAAGGGCGATGTCAGCATCTCTCTTTACAGATGCTCATGTTCTCCCAGTCCTGGAGCTTTGCTAAAACTGCTAGTGGCAGGTCAGGGGAATATTTATTGAGACTGAAATCTCCTGATCTGAATTGCAATGCAGTGCTGCAGTGAGTCATAAATGCCCTTTTCCCTTTTAATTTTCACCCCCTTTCTCCCTCCCCACTGCCAAAGAAATACAATAAGAAAACAGAAGAAATACAGGTGTTAAGTAGGTTTGTACTTGAATTCTGAAAAGAGGGTTGACATTGTTTGGGTTACTAAGATGTTATTCTTGGGATCATTTAGAAATAATATTATACAAAGTAGCAGGTTTCTCTGCCCACAGCTATGTCCCTCCTGCTCATATAAAACATGTTTGTACAAGCATCTGATTTATTTTAAAAAAGCACTGGGCACCAATAACTCGCAGGGGACTAACAAAATGTGCACATGGTAGGGGAGAGGTTTTACAGCAGAATGATGACAGCTCTTCTAACTATATGAGAAAACCATGTTGGGGGAAAAATAAAGCACGTTTAATGCAAAAGATCTGCTATTCAAACATTACTCACCATGAGTAGATGCAACTACTTTGATGGTTCATTAGAAAATTAAATTCCATAAAGTTTACATACAATGTCTTATTTCCTACTAATGAAAGACAGAAAAATGAGGTGACCAAGACAAATGGGCTTTTCTGGGCTGTAAGAGCACATTCTCTGCTCATATTTAGTTTTTCATCCACCAGTAACTCCAAGTCCTTCTCTGCAGGGCTGTTATCACACACATCACTCAGCTTGTATTTGTGCTTGAGACTACCCAAAACCAGGTGCAGGACTTTACACCTGGCTTATTTGAACTTCATAAGGGCCCAAGTCTCAAGCCTGTCAAGGTCCCTCTGAATGACACTGCTTTTCTTTAGAGTATCAACCACACACTTGATTTGCTGTCATTGCAGACTTGCTGTGGGGGCTCTGAATCCCACTGCCCAAGTTCCTCCTGGAACACCAGTCACCACTGATTTCCACCCAAACATTGAGTTGTTGATCAGAACTCTCGGAATTAAATTCCTTACCACCTGAGTGGTCCACTGTCTCTGCATTTTAGAGGCTAGGGTGCTTTTGCAGGACTGTAAAAAAACTAATTACAGAAGTTGGACTTAGGGTGGGGTTTTTTCTGTAGCAAATTTCACTTTTGCTACCAGGTAGCATCATACTGATGTATCTTATTCGTAACACGTGCTTTTTTGCTGTGGGTTATCTTTTATTGCACATCTGAACAGAACTTAAATTGCAAAATGAATAAAGAAGTAGACATAAAGACAAAATATAAACATTTTTAATCTATTGAATGCAGATAATCTTTCTTTCTTGATCTCTTAGCAATATAAAAATATCTTACAGTCTTTTTCAGAGTTACAGTAATTGTTTTTTTTTCTGAATTATGCTTCTAAAGATTAAAAGAAATCCTCTGACAGTGAAAATATAGGTGCAGAATTTTAACTAAAATGGATAGGAAATATGTTTTGTCATTTAACTAGCACTGTATGCACTCAAATGTCACAAGGCTTCCTTTTAAAATACTTTCTTTAAAAATTACTTACATTTATGGCTTATGTTGTCACATTGCAGCTTTAATGTATCAGTTAATATTGATTCCAAACCTCAAGTTAAGTAGAATATTAGATTTAAGAATTCTTTATTAAAAGTGCTGACAATATAGGCCTGTGTTTTCATTCCAATTTGCAAGTGAGGAGCAATGAAGGAAAATTCATGAAGGTGATGTATCCTAAAGATCAAGACTACTGCTAAAGCATAATTAGGTAACATGAGATTTTCCATGCTGCCAGACTTCAGGAGCCTTTAAATTGTCTGCATTTATTGTTCATGGTTTCTTAACGTGAACAGTCAGTTTTAAAATGAGCAATTAATTCTCTTGAAGTGATGGCAAGTACTCTGTGATGGGTCTGATGGTCCTGTGGAACATTGTTGAATCAACTGTTTCATTCTTGAAAAAGTGTCAGATGGCCTCCATATGATACCCCTTCCTTCCTGTGATGTTTCTGGTATAGACTATCCTGTCCCTCAACCCGGATCAGCACCACAAATTTGAACATATGTTTGCATAGAAGATTATAGGCATCTACTAATTCTTCAAATTTGATGGGAAAGCGTAAATGTACAGCTATTTCTTTTGCTGCAGACAGTATTTTCATAGAAATAGGGATCAGAAGGGACCTCAAAAGATCATCCAGTCTAATCCTCCTGCCACAGCAGGAGCACCCAGACCAAGTTGCACAGAACACATCCAGGCAGGTCTTGAATGTCTCCAGAGAAGGAGACTCCACCACACCCCTGGGCAACCCACTCCAGTGTTCTGTCACCCTCACTGTAAAGAAGTTCCTTCTGATATTTATATGGAATCTTCTGTGTTCCAGTTTGCACTCATTCCCCCTTGTCCTATCACTAGATGACCTTGAGAAGACCCTGGCTCCATACTCCTGACACCCACCCCTCATCTATTTATACACATTATTGAGGGCATCCCTCAACCTCCTCTTCTCCAAGCTCAAGAGACCCAGCTCCCTCAGCTTTTCCTCATAAGGGAGGTGCTCTGCGTCCTTCATCATCTTTGTTGCTTTACGCTGGACACCCTCCAGCATGTCCATGTCCTTCTTGAACTGAGGGGCCCAGAACTGGACACAATACTCCAAATGTGGTCACACTAGTGCAGAGTAGAGGGGGAGACAAACCTCTCTCAATCTGCTAACCACCCCACTTCTAATCCCCCCAGAGTGCAGTTGGCCCACATGCTGGCTCATAGTCATCCTGCTGTCCACTAGGCCCCCCAGATCCTTTCCTCCTACACTGCTCTCCCTACAGGTCAGTCCCCAACCTATACTGATCCCTGGGGTTGTTGCCCAGATGCAAGACTCTACACTGACCCTTGTATCTCATTCAGCTTCTCTCTGCCCAGCACTACAGCCTGTCCAGCTCTTGCTGACACACTCTGCTGGGTCCTTGATATGCCTAGAGACAGTGTTTTGAACGCTAAGCAACCAGCAGAAGGGGCAAGATAATTCTGAAATACTTTTGCTGTTTACTGTGAGTTTTATCTTTATGTGCATTTCTTTTGCTCTTCAGTCCATGGATCCACATAAAGCAAACTACACTAATTGTCTACTCTAATTGTTGTTGAACATAGTGTCAAGGGAAGGTTCTTCCTCTACAGTAAGCTGTACTGGAAGGCTATGGATTTTGAAGAAAACTGGCTGAATTAAATACTGAATTTCACTGCTGAAAGGGAGTGAGAGTTCTGCCTTTAGGATACTGCGGCATATTTAGAAATTAGTTTACCTTAGGAATTAGTTTGATGACAGATTCAAGAGTTGCTAGATCAAACACTTGTCCAGACCTTCACCCTAAATGTATTGGATTAAGAGTTATTGTGAATAATGCACTCATCATAAACTATTTGTAAATATCTTATGATGATGGGCTGCTTCTCTTTCCTTCCTATTATGCCTCTACAATTACCATGGTGTTTGCTTGCATGGAGCTGAAGAATTGACTGATTTGTTCTTACTTTGTTTCCTGTAGAAGAAGAATTACAAAAGAATCCAGTAGCAACAGGACTAACATGAAATATCCCTTGTCACTGCTTATACTGAAAATATGATCAACTGTGTTTCTTTGCAGGAGCATATGTGCTTCAAGTAAAAGCTACAGATGCTGATGATCCCACTTATGGAAACAGTGCTAGAGTGGTTTACAGCATTCTTCAGGGGCAACCGTATTTCTCCATTGATCCGAAGACAGGTAAATGGTTTATCAGCAACAATAGATTAACACTTGGGCTTTTCCTTCTCCATCTCCCCAGATATTCAGAAGCCACCTGGATGCCATCCTATGTAATGTGCCCTAGGCAATTCTGCTTTAGCAGGAGGGGTTGGACTAGATGATTTCTAGAGATATCTTCAACTCTGACAGTTATGTGATTATGTGATTTTGACTCTCATGGTCAGTATCTGAATAAACATGGATTAGGCTGATATGCACAAAAGAAAGATGCTCCTCCAATCAATTCTGGAATATCTAAAACTGATAGACACTGAACAGTTCATGTTTTCTGATTTACCATTTCTCTACAGTTAAACCTTTATCTGCAGTGTGCATTCTATTTTTTTTTTTTAATATATTTTCCAAGTTTTGTATCTTGGTTCTACGTTATTTTTTTCCACAGCATTTTTACTTGCTGAATTCACCATCAGAAATTTTCTGTCAGGTATTGTTTTGCTATATTTTGCTAATTTGAGACTGTGGAACAGCTAATCATCTCCCTCACTCTTCTTTTCCTGGGGCATAATATATTTATCAGTAGTTGCTGGACGTGTGAAAGAAAGGATTAATATTTTTGAAGAGACTGAAGTATTTAGAAGGTTGGCAGACATATTAATTATCTTGTCTCATATTTCTAAATGTCATTCTTCTTTCTATATTTAGTAATTCAGTTAAGGAACCAATAACCTACATGGTGAATGCCATGCATTGTGCCATCCTAAACATGCTGCAGGCAATGCTGTCCATATCCCCCTTTCAGCACTTTGTGCTTCCAGTGAAGCTGTACTTGAATGTCAGACTGAAGTTAATGAGCCTTTATCCCTAATCAATCACAAGTTTGGTGGTGAGAGCCTCGTAAGGCTGTTGGTGCACTATTTCCAACAGATAGATTCCTTTGACACATGCTGCATTCAGCAGGAGATAATACTGTAATTTGCAGTGAGTAATTTTACTTTTCAAGCTGAAATGGGACTCTTCATAGAATTCATAGAATGGTTCAGGTTGGAAGGGGCCTTAAAGATCATCTAGTTCCAAACACCCTGCCATCATGAGGGACACCCCCACTAGACCAGGTTGCTCAAGGCCCCATGCAAGCCTTGACCACTTTCAGGGAGAAGCAGCCACAACCTCCCTGGGCAACCTGTTCCAGTATCTCACCACTCTCATTCTTCAAATGTCTGGGGGGAAAAGAATGTATTTACCTTTATACTTATTTATTTCAGTCTTGTAAGAAACACAGAATCACTGCATAATCGTGGATGGAAAGGATCTCCTAGATCACCACCTCCACAGCAACAAAAAATCTCAATACCTGAGAGACTGAACAATACAAACTAACCCCCTCCATGCTGCCACTAAGCATGTCACAAAGCAACATGTCTACATGCTTCTTAAATCCCTACAGGGATGGCAACTCAACCACCTTCCTGGGAAGGCTGTTCCAGTGCCTCCTCACTCTTTCTGGAAAGAATTTCTTCCAAAGATCCAATCTAAACCTCAACTGCTTCAACTTCAATCATTTTCCTTGGTTTGATCTTTAGTAACTAAGAAGAGGCCAACATCCACCCCTGCACAACCTCCCTTCAGGTAGTTTTAGAGGGCAGGGAGGTTCCCCCTCAGCCTGCTCTTCTGTAAACTAAATCTGCCCAGCTCCGTCAGCCTCTCCTCATACAGCTGGTTCTCTAAACCCCTCTGGATTTGTTCCAGCATCTCCATGTCTCTCCTATCATGAGGGGACTAGAACTGAACACAGTACTTAAGATGAGGCCACAAAAGTGCTGAGTACAGGGGCAAGATAACTTCCCTTTTCCTGCTGACCATGCTATTCCAGATCCAGGCCAGGATCCTGTTGGCCGCCTTGGCCATGTGGGCACATTACTGGCTCCAATGAAGCTAGTTGTCTCCCAGCAACCCCAGGTCCTTTTCTGCTGGGCAGCTTTAGAACCACTCATCCTCCAGCCTGTAGCGGTGCCTAAGGCTGTTGTGACCGAAATGCAGGACCCAGCAGTTGGCCTTCTTGTCCCTCAGACAATTGGCCTCATCCATAGTATACATAAGGATTGAGAGAGAATTAAATGCAACTAATACCTTTACTGGAGACACGATTTGAATTCTAGCACAAGTTTTCTAAGAAAAGTTGTTAGTGCTTAAAAAGAACTGTTTTTCATGCAGCACTTAGAGTTACTGTATCATATGGTTTCATCTGCAATTACTGCTGTCTACAACTACATGAAACTAGCTGTAGTAGTCAGTAGTTTACTTCCATTTCATTTTTGCATTTTGCTCATTAGATGGATTTAAATCACCTTTGTTCTGTCCATATGAAGTAATGATCTTGGTAGAAAGAATGTTTTTCAGAGGGTTTTCTGTGCATTTGGAACAAAGTAGGTAGAAAACAGAAAATTCCTATGGACAAGACATGAAAATTAATCTCATTAATATGTAGGGTTTTTTTGTGAAAGTGTTATTTACAAAAAAATATAATAATTCTGCTATTCTTCCAGGCAGGAAGCAGTGGGCAATTGGATAGACCAAAATGAATAATTGGCTACCACTGTAATACTATTCATTTTCTGAAGACCATCTGGAATATTTAAGAGAAAGCCACTTAGTTGTACCTAAAACAGTGTAACAACCAGGTCAGCTGCACCTCCTGCTCACAACCTACCACCTGTCCATTTTCTAATTTTTTCTACTTACTGTTATTTTGTTTTGCTAGTGTAACAGGATAAATCTTAAGCCTAATAGTCCATTTCTTCTTAGCATGAATATATAAAAAATCTTGTATAATGCTGCAGAATGTGTAGTTTCCATAATCCAAAAATATGGATTAAGAAATTCAACAGGCAACCTAGCCATGTTAATCCTATTTACATAAAGATTTTTTTCATTACTATCATGTAAATGTGATCAATTTTTTTTTACAGTTTTGCAATTAAAAATTTCTTTCTGGAACAAACAAAACATTGAACAACACCGATTGTTTTCAAAACCTCAAAAGGATAGCATTGCAGTATCTACATGTTCTTAAGTTTTGCTAGTTATATTTCAGAGCTATGTGGTACAGTACATGCTATGTGAGGTAGAAAGAAGCAATTACTGATGTTCTTTATCACTGTCATTGTTACAAGTGGAGTGAAAGGAAATTGCTATACAGTTCAGCTCAATGGGAATTTTTAATGGTTCCAGAAATAGTGATTCAGGTCAAACCTATTTCTAGACTGGACAAGTAGTATAAGCTAACAGTTAATATTTTCACTCGTTAAGACAACAATGTTTAGCTGCTATAAAGATAAGAATAACCTTTAACGTTAGTTTCTTAGCATTCTAGACCCATTATAACATCAAGTGGGAAAGGCTGCTTTTCAATCCAAATTCTTTAATAGCAGGAAAAAATAGTTCCTAAAATAATAACTGAGAGGAGAAACATGCTTTCAGTTGGTTTATTTTTTCTGTTGTGCATGCTATCTGCACCCAGCTGCACCAAACCATTGACTGAAGCTGCTGTTGAATACATAGCGTTTTGCAATGCCACATGCATTTGCAAAATTTTGTCAGATAAATTAATTTTCTTCTATACATTTGCTTTTGAGAGAAAGGCTTGCATGCCACACATCCTAGAGCTTTTCACAACCTCATCAACTGATCCTATGATCAGTAGTACCACTTTCTCTAGAAGTCTTCCTTTTATCATATACATTCTTATCACATCAGACAGGAGGTTATGGAATATCTGGTTAGGATATCTGCTGTCCATAATCACAGGATATTAAGAGCAGTTTGGGCAACGTTTTACCAGGATATTTTAAGTATATTGCTTTAAGAAAACTCCTGAAGTTTTCCTGCACCTAATCAAGAAAACTTTCTCAAGCAAGGGGAAGTCCTAATAAAGATCACCTTTTGTACAGAAGAGTATTGTCTTGACCTATAGTAGACTACATTGTATTCGTAAGTGACTGGTTTGAAAGAATTGAGGATGTTGGCTCTGAAATGCATTGCCACCTCTTCCTACATTGCCTTATTCAGCACAGCACAGTGTTCTTTGCTCCTAGTGTAGCAAACCTATGGTCATGCCATTCATATCCCTAGTGAAAATGCACAATTCTCATTCAGACATCATGCCCTGATTGAAAAGATAGATCAATCATTTTGAAAAGTTGAATAGCTGAAGAGGGCACTTTTGAAATGCCCAGAAGATGTAAGCTGCTGAGTGAACCGATCTCGTCTCAGTCCTGTAGGAAGAGTTGAATTCCTGATTCAAGAGATTAAGAGTAGAAAATCACAGCCCTTTGTTTACTTGTTCTTCCCCATTTCTTCTTATAGGTGTGATAAGAACAGCTTTGCCAAATATGGACAGAGAAGTGAAAGAACAATATCAAGTTCTAATCCAAGCCAAGGACATGGGAGGACAACTGGGAGGACTTGCTGGTACTACCACTGTAAACATTACTCTCACGGATGTCAATGACAACCCACCCAGATTTCCTAAGAGTATGTTGTATTCCAAATGCACTAAGTATGATTCTGACTGTTAATGTGAAATGGCTTTTAGATAAGGAATTGCAGTCCATGAAACTGACAAAAAATTGTTTAAATCCTCTTTAAAAAAAAAAAATATAAAGCTCTGTTTGGAAGTATGAGTTTTGAATGTTTAAGAGAAAGCTTATCATGATTTCACAGGTCAAGCCTGAGCCTCCGAGTTCGTTTCATATGCTATTTTATCACAGGACACTGGATGATTCTCTTCAAATGACAAAACTTTATACCCAAGACTTCTAGGTACTGAAGACAGAACTGGCTCATACTAAGTGTAGTTATTGTGATAATCATGAATAGATTTGTTGTAAATCCTGTTGCAGAAGAATATATTTGTCTTTGAAAACACTGACAACTGGAAACCAGTGGTCATCCACTGACAATTCATAAGATTGTATATCAAGTAGTTGAAATAGAGCTTGTCAGAAGGGTGTTGATTTAGTTTCATAGCCAGTGTATAATTAGCATGATTGGGACATTATTGCTATTATTACGTTTACTGAGGTTTTACCTTTCATACCTTTACAATGCAGAACATTGACAACTGTGCCAAATAATTAGGCACTAAAAGCTGTTAGTGAGGCAAATGAAGATTAGAACATTGGTGTGAATTTGCAGTAAGATCATGGAAGTTTTTACTTTGCATGTTTTCTCTTGTGTATGAATTTTTGTCCCATTTATGTATTATAAATGTTCCTTAGATACCAAGCCACACCTGAAACTTCACAGTTATATATAACAATTTCTTTATTTGGTAATTGCATTTATGCGAGCATGTAAGTATGATCATCTGGCCTTGTGTTCTCAAACGCTGACTCTAGAGGCTTTACATAAAAACAGGACAAAGAGTACTCTAGAACATTTCCTCAGTTTTTAAATGATCTTTAGCCCACATGGCATTGTTGAATTTAACAACACTTAATGTTTTTTTCCTACAGCAGGATACTCTGTTTCTTTGTAGATTTGTGTATGTTTTCAGAGTCCACAACATTCTGTGCTGGTGAGGTACACAGACTAATCATATATTCAACAATAATTGCCCCCCATTTCTTTGGAATTTATCCTCCACTGACCTTTTTAAAGGATCTAGAAAGCACTGCAAAATACAACTTTTAATCAGAAAAGTTGCATTGAGGTTTTTTCAGTATGGGACATTCTCAATGAGTTTAGTAATTCTGCTCCTGCAGTTTTGCCCTATGCATGTCAGTCATATCTATCGCCTCCAAAATGTGCTGGAAACCTCTGGGGAAAAAAAGTCAGTGTTATATTAGCACCTCCAAGCCTTCTTGTGCCATGGTGGTTTGAAGGAAAGTATTGCACATCATAATAGTTCGCTTATTTCATCCTTCAAGCTCTTGGGCATGTAACAGCTATCCAAATGATTTGTTACTGTTGTGTCTCTTCATTCCACAACTGCTTCTATAGCTAATTTAACCTTCTCCTATAAAAAGCTGTTCCAGGGCTGAGAAATTTCTTGTCTGCTCTATGCTGCACACAATGAAAAAATATAAGTTTTACATTTGCTCTGAGCATTTCTTCTACACCTCCAGTTTTGGTTGTCTTTACACGTTCCTTGCAGGATTTTGTCTCCATATGTCTTTAAAAACAAATATTAATAGCTTGTTTGATAGAGATTTATTCAAACATTTTGTCTTTTGTTGTTTTCTTACAGACAAAGCATATTTTAAGGTTCTTTCTATGGTACTCCCTGAAAAACTACTTCATGTTTTTTGAAAGGTGTGTTCCTGGTTTTGTTTTGCAAGCATTGTTTATACTTATAGAATTGGTCTATAATATGTGGTGTGCAGTTATCATAGAATCATAGAATGGTCTGAGTTGGAAGGAACTTCAAAGATCATCTCATTCCTGCCATGGGCCAAGGTATCTCTCACCAGACCAGATTCCTCAAGACTCCTCCACCCTAGACTTGAACAGTTCCAGGGAGGGGGCACCTACAACTTCCCTGGACAACGTGTTCCAGTGTCTCACCACCCTCACATTAAATAATTTATTCCTAATATCTAATCTAAATCTGCCTTCTTCTAATTTAAGGCCATTTTACCTCATGCTATTACCACAAATTTTTGTACAAAGCCCTTCCCCAGCAATCTTATGGGCCTCCTTCGGGTAACGAAAGGCTGCTATAAGGTCTCCCCAGAGCCTCCTCTTCTGTAGGCTGAACAGCCCCAAGTCTTGCAGACTGTCCCCATAGCAGAGTGCATCCTTCCCTCTGATTATATTCATGGCCTCCTCTGGACCGATGCCAACAGCTTGACATACTCCTTCTGTTGGGGGTTCCAGAACTGTACGTAGGACTCCAGATGGGGTGTCAAGAGAGCAGAGCAGAGAGGGAAGATCACCTCCCTCAACCTGCTGACCACACTTCTTTTGATGCAACCTAGGGTACAGATGGCCTTCTCTTCAAGAATGCACTCAAGTGATTCTCCTCTCAGACTCTGTTTGTGTTTGTAATTGCCCCGACCCGGGCACAGGACCTTGCCCTTGTTGAACTATGAAGAATGGCATGTGCCCATCTCTCAAGTCTGTCCAAGTCCTTCTGTATGGCATCTCTTTCCTCCAGCTTGTCAAATCCCTTCATTGAGTCTTCAAAATGGCATCCCTGGGTAGCATCCACACCACCCACAGTGATATAACTATCTCAGCTGCCCTGTTCTGACTGTGTAATTTAGAACTAAAGAGCTTTTCCTAACTAGCTAGTGTCTATACCATTCTGGTGTTCAAATCTGCTTTGACGTAGATCTTCTTTTACCTACCGTTAGTTCTCCATTGATAAAGTCTTCTTTGCCTTTGCTGTGTATTCAACTCCTTGGTACTGTACTGCCTAATGATTTTCTTCTTTTCCACAGATTTCAAACATGCTGACTATGGTGAAACTCTTGCTTAGTGGAAGGCATTAAAGCTACCCATACTATTTCCTGTTTTAACCCTTCCAAAAAGAATGAAATTGCCTGTAAAATGAAAAAAAAAACCAGTGCATGGGCAAGTTCAGTGGGCCCTGTGCTCTTTCCTGTGTCTGATTTTCAGACTTTTGCCTTCTCTGCATGCGTTCACCTACTATTGTGCTGCAAATCCAGACAAATCTCACATGTCAGACATTTTTCATGACACTGAAAAATCATGGAATATATCTCCCTCTTTGCAGAAAACAGACTTGAGGTCTCATTTAAGGCATGTACTGCAGTTACTATATCTTTGCCCAACTGTTACTATGAAGGAGCAAAAAAAGTACAAACACAAGAGGCCAAGCTTATTTCGTGCTTTGCATGCTAATAGAGTAGAATGCCTGTTTTTTCTGTTACGTCAAATGTCACTGAAGTGGAATTATACCAGTGACTTTCAACCAAACCGAAGAGCAGCTCTGTTGAGAAGCATACTGAAAGCTCATGTTGAACATTATGAATATTTAGCATGGTTTGCAAGCTAAAACATCAATACAGTGAACTATAGTGTCCTATACTAGTATACTCAAAGTGTACTATAACAAGTTTGGTCAAGGCAGATGGTTATCTGAAACATTCTGTATTCTGCGAGATGTGTTACAGGTAACACGTTTATATTTTCATAAACTGAGGGCTACTTCTTAATCAAAAAAGAAAAAATCCTGGTCAATGGGGATTTCCTTGTTGAGTCCCATTCAGTTAGGTGATGTGTGAAATTATACGTCTGCAATTCACAAGGTTAATTACAACTGAACAAGAATGTTTGATAGAAGAAAAAGTTGAGTGTGAATTGTATTTCTAATATACTAACTCTGTTTTTCAGTTTTGCTCTTTAGAAATGTTAAAATGCTCAGACTAACTACCTGCCAGGAAACAGGCATCATCATTTGCTTGACTACTATAGCTAAAAGGGTACTTCTGCTGAATGTTAATTTTTGTGAATAATAAGCCTTTAAAATAAAGTCCAGATAGGTTCCAAGGTCAGGCCTGACAGGGCTTAAAGAGCTGTCATTGTTGCTGGAAGTTCAGATCTCCAGCATCACATGACATCACATCACATCAGTCACAGTTAGTCAACAAAGCCAGGAAGTCTACGTGCGGAATGAAACAAGGGACTGAAGCTTCTTTAACACTGTCTGCTGTGGTGTTAATGTTTTTGAATCATGTAATCAGGACCAGGAATAAGTTTTCCAAGGGACATATACCAAAGATGCCAGGCTGTAGATTATCAAATAAGATATTAATTATCATAGAATAAAATCTAAATTTATTTTCTGAAATCAATCAAGCTGAAAAAAAGAGAAAGATTTCACAGCAGAAGTGGAAGAACATACATTATTAATACTTGGAAGAAGCTACATTGATAAATAATACATTATAAGCTTTCAAAAACAACGTGTATCATGGAACACCTTCATCTCATTGAGGGTCCTTTAAGAAGACAGGCAGATTCAGATGGGATATCAGCATCCAGTGATGAAAAACTACTGACTATCCTGCTGAACATGGAATTTTTTATTTAGAACTTATGCTTTTGAACATATTCAGTGGGGAGCTTCCACCTTGCACGTCATAGAGTAATGAGGAGTGGAACAAAGGGGAAACCTCTAAACATACATTTCTGTCAGAGTAGTTTGTCCTGCAGGTAACTTTTGGCCCACATTTCAGTAGAATGAGACACTTCAGAAAACTGATGTTTTCTTTGTAACTAGAAGGAATAATGAATCTGAATTATTTTATTAATATAAATGTATTTATATGCGGTTAATATATGACTTGCAAGACTCTACCAAATTTCTGCATTCCTGTGCATTATGAAAGACAGAACTTCTTTTGTACATATTAAAATTAATGTTTCATACCAACTTTAATTCTTACCAAACACAGAAACAATAAGCAAAGGCTGAAAATCAAAGCACTTTTCCCATCATAGCTTTATTATTCAAGTAACTAAATGAAAACCTGTTAGAAGATAACTTTGCCTTTGTCCAGAGAAGATACCTATTTATTTGTAGGTGTGCGTGCTGGTTCAGAAGGAAAGTGATGATCTTTCTGTCTCAGATACTCATGTACACCATAGCTTCTTAAACACATTATTCTAGAAGCCAATGGGCTAACCCTTAATTTTCCAAGCATTAGAACTGTCTGAGCTAGCTGTGTGAACAGCTGTGGCTATTTTATAACTCTTAAAGTAAGCTTTAGGAAATAATGGATGGGTTATGTTTACTTCAACATTTAAATGACAAAAGCTATATAATTAGTTTATGTAAAATATGCTTTATGGAATCAAACTAATTAAGTGAAGTAGTTGACTCACATTTTGTAATGTTATTGTACTACAGTTTTCCTGTCTCTTTCTTTTGTTCACTGATGACAGGCTAACTGTGAAAGCAATTTAGAGAAATAAACCCTTATATGCTGAGCAATAAAAGCACATGCAAATCATTTTAGTCAAAGGAATACTATGTTTTTTTTATTCTACTATGACATAAATAATTTTAGAGGATAAGGCCCTAATATACAGGAAATGCAATTTACTTAAAAAATATAGAGTTTTATTTTGATATTAGCAAATAAAAGAACATTCTCAAGTGTCTTATGAACTCAGCAATAGGTTGGCTTTACTCTTAAGGTATGTATTTTTGAGGTGACACTCCCTGAATTTAATTTTAAAATCAAAAGAACTATTTCTCTAAGGCTTATCATTTCAAACTCACAGATAAAGTCAATATTTAAGGACAGTGATTGACCCTAGTTTTAATATAAGAAAATGAATAAATCTTTGGACCAAATACTTGTGTGTTGTCTATGTGTGCATGTAGCCCTCTGATGCTGAAACCATTACCTCAGTTTTGTTTTACAGCAATGTTTAAATGTACGGATGGCTGTAGGGCAGTGTCTAGATGTCATAAGGACATGTTTTTTTCTTTTCTTGATCTTTCCAGAAGCATTGCAGTAATTTCCATTAAGTTATTTTGCACAGAAGAGCATGACAATTACCAGAAATGCTCGGAAACAGAAATGAAACTGTTAATCTTTTTGGTAATGACACGTTCACAGATTCCTAGAATTGTTCAGGTTGGAAGGGACCTTAAAGATCATCTATTTCCAAATCCCCTGCTATAAGCAGGGTCACCTCTCACTAGAACAGGTTGCTCAAGGCCCCATCCAATCTGGCCTTGAACACTTTCAGGGAGGGGGCACCCACAACCTCCCTGGGCAACCTGTTTCAGTGTCTCAGCACCCTCAGTAAGGCAAAGTTGAAGGGTTGTTTTTAGAACCTTGTACAATGCCTGCCTGTCCATATTGTGGAAGTTTGTATCTGTTTGGATCTAGGTTTCAAGAGTGGCTAGTACAATGCATTTTGCTGAGTGTATTCAATCCTCCACTTAAGACCACAGAGGAAACAACAATCTTAAACAGAAAAGTCAACAAAACAGACAATTCAGACACCAGACAAAACATATCTTTCACTGATGCAATTTCAGGAGAACTGTCAGTCTCACTGTAGACCAGGTTGGAAGGGACTCCAAGTATCATTGAGTCCAATTCTTTAAATTACAGAAAACAGTTTAAATGAGCTGGCCCAGCACCCTGGCTAGCGGAGCCTTAAAACTGTCTACAGTTGCAGAATCGACCACTTTCCTGGGAAGACCATTACAGTGTCAAATTACGCTCTGGAGTCCGACTAGAACCTCTGCGGGAGCAGCTTATATCCATTACTCCTTGACTTTTCTGTGAGATTCCATGTGAAAAGGGTGTTTCCATCTTCTTGGTCGCCACCCTTATGTACCTGTACCTGGTGATAGGATCCCCCCTAAGCCTTCTATTCATCCTTTCTTCATATGGCAGGTCTTCTAGCTCTCTGATCATTCTTGTGGACCTGCTTGGGACACTTTCCAGTTTGCCCACATCTTTTCATGTAGTGAGGACCAAAACTGATTCCAACACAGAATTCAAGGTGCAGTCTGACCAGCACTGAGGGGTGAGAGGGGAATATTGACTTCTTTATCTCTGCTGCTGATGTTCTTGTTAATGCAGCCCAACATCCTGCTCTCTTTCTTTGCTGCTGTAGCATGCTGTTCACTCATGTTCACCTCTGGGTCTCTGTCTACAGGGCTGCTCTCCAGCAAGCTGGACCCAGTCTCAGCTGCATTTGTAGGTTGTATATTCCTTGGTGCAACAACATTTTACTCTTGTCTCCCCTGAACTTTATAAGGTTCCTGCTAGCCCCCTTCTCCAGTGTGTCCAAGTCTTACTGAAGGGTGACCCTCCCTTCTGGGATGTCAACTTATCCTCACATTTTGGTGTCATATGCAAATGTTATTGAGGTGCTCTTAATCCCTACATCCAGATCATTTATGAAGATATTAAACAGTTTTGAGACCAATATTGATCCCTGGGTGACCCAGCCTGTGACTGGTTGCAAGTTAAAGAAGGAACTATTTACTAGCACCCTCCAGGTATGGCCTGACAGCTCATTCTCCACCTATAGCACAGACCACTGGTCTAAGTCGCAGCCTGTCAGTTTATGAAGGGGGCTGTGGGGGATTGCGTCAAAAGCCTTGGAGAAGTCCAGGCAGACAATATCCATTGCTTTCCCTGCATCAACTGAGTGGTTTACTCTGTCATAGAAAGTGATCAGATTTGTCAAGCATGATCTGTCCCTGATAAATCCATGTTGGTTTCCCGAATTACAAACTTCAGTTAACTTGTGGTAGTCCTAAGGAGGATTTGCTCTGTGACTTTCCCAGGAACTGAAGTGAGGTTAGTGGGTTGGTAATTACCTCTGTCCTCCTTGGAACCCTTCTCAAACCTTCTCAAAGATTATGTAGAATTGCCTCACAACTCCATCAGTTTATAGCGGGCTAACATTCACGTCCTGATTCTATTTGTTCTTAATGTCCAGTTTTTGTTTGGTTTGTTGGTTTTTGTTTTGTTTTGGTTTGTTTTTTCTCTTGGTTATATAACCTGTGCGTGCTACATGTATGATCTGTAATCTGGAAGATTTATTAGTTATTCACAATTACAACACTAGGAATACAGATTGTATGCTGCTGCCCATTAGGTAGCATCCATTTTCAGTGATTATTTGTTCCTTGTTGGCATATTTTAATAGGTTTAATCTCAAGTATTAAAATTTGTAAAAATATTTTGAAAGTAAAGACAACCAAATGTTGAACTTGAAATAGCCTGTATGTGTCTATATATACACACTTTGTGGACTGAAACCTCTGACTGTAGTTGTTTAGTTATATATCCTGTGAAGCTTAGATTATCACAGAAATTGCATACATGAGGCATTCAGGTTCATGCCTGAAGGGGCTCTGACCAACCTGTTCACTGCAGAGGGGTTGGACTAGATGACCTTTAAAGGTCCTTTCTCACCCATCACATTCTATGACTCCATTTAGCATGGGTTTTACTATAAAAGGGAATGTTAATTGTGTTCACTGACTAAATGAAATGTGGCTTATTCCATTTGTGTGGCTTTGAACCAGTTTTGCTTAGATTTTATTGGAAAATTGGGTTCAGATGCAGAGTGCACATAAAAGCTCTTCTTGTCCATGTGAGGTAGAAAATCTTTTAACTCCCTGCTCTGGATGAGTGGCTTATGAGAGAGCAGTTCTTCAGATAATGGTATCTGCTTTTAAAGATTTCAGAAGACTGCAACACAGGCCCCACCCAGTAGTAATTTAGACATTTACAGAAAAGAATGACGTGATTAAAAAATTGATCTGTTTGGTAACCTAAAAAACTAAAATAATAAAATCAGAAGGTGTGATTTAAAAAAGAAGAGGAAAGTTTATTCTCTCCATACTTGGACAATTTTGCTAGAAAACCAAACTAGGATTAAGGTTCAGAGCTGTGTTTTAACAAATGTGTGCAACTCTCAGTGAAGCTGAGCTCCCCACTGCAATTTAGATGAGGGAATATGGCTTCTTTTGGTATTACTGCTATGGGTTGTGTTTTGTCTACAGCACTTGTATCTTCTTTGATTCTCAGAATGAAAATGAGTCTGTCTTTCAGTAATTAAAGAATTTGCCTGGCAGACAAGATGTCTTAATTCAGTTCCAGTCATTAATTACTCATCTTATACCAAATGAGAGATACTTGCAGAGGATAGGAGGAAAGATTCATTGCAGACTAACCTGCAGGCAGTGATTAGGTGGGAGACCAAGTCAGAGCTTGCTCCAAGGCTAAAAAAGTAAGGAAGTTTGAATCCTGGTCTACTCCATCTTTGTTAATTTTCTAATTGCTATGAGACATAAAGGGGAAAAAGTACTGGCTTTGTTCTGTGAATTAGTCTTAATCCCTGTAACATGAGAAAATCTTAAGAAAGACTGATTTCCACTTACATGTGAGTTTTGGATAAACTAAAACTATGTTTTCGAGTTGAACATGTGTTCTAACCTATTCAAGAAGTAATGCAAAGACTGAAGAAATGGGCTCAAGCAATTGTGAACCAATCATGAAAACAGCAGTCATGCAGAAGTGATAATTTTAGATTACAATACAAGTGAATTACTTAACTACAGCTTTAAAAGCAGCAAAACAATAGTAAAGTTAGTTTACGGTCAATGCTAGCAGACTTGCATGGTGTTCTTACAGGAAACAGAGGAAGATTTAGAGTCATTCTAATTTACAGAATCACAGAATCATTGAGGCTGGAAAAGACCTCTGAGACCATCAAGTCATTTAATCCAGTTTCCTTCCAAGTCTCATACTGTGTTCTGTCTGCATCTCTGTTTTCCTCTACTCTAGACTTCTCTTTCTTCCTCACCTTGTCTATCCTTGTATTCAGTGTACACTCTAGTCTACCTTCTGCTAAAGACATTTGATCTCATTTTTGTCTTACAATTACAGCACTGCCATCCTTGTCAAGAAGTACTATCCACCCCAAGAACACTGCATCTCTGAGTCTCTCTATGTTTTGCTGAGATCACACATCTCCACCTTCTCAGATAAGCTTTCCCAGCTCTGCCTTACTTGGTTCAGCCATTACCCTGTCACACAGCTCAGGGACTATGCACAAGGATATCTTGCAATAGGACAAGAGGAAATGGTTTTAAACTGAAGGAGAGTGGGTTTAGACTACATCTGAAGAATAATTGCATCAATATGAGGGTGCAGAGACTCTGGAATTGATTAACTGGAAAGGCTGTGGCTGTACCCTCCCAGGAGGTGTTCAAGACCAGGCTGGATGAGACCTTGAACAACCAGGTGTGGTTGAGAGACATCACTGCTCCTGGTAGTGGGTTAGAGTAGAAGATCTTGAGGGTCCCTTCCAACCTGAGCCAGTCTGTGATTCTGTGATTCTATCCTTGCTGCATTTAACCCACCTGAGCTGGCCACACACATGCTAGACAAAAAAGTCTGTATAATTATTTTATTTCTACACAAACAATCAGGTGACTATATACTGGTTAATTTTATTTTGCTTTGAAGACTTGAAGATGGCTGTGAAAGTATTGGGGAAGCTCCTGAACATTCAAACTATCTGTAATGTTAGTTTCAGCACAGTCACTGGTCCCAGATTAGACCAAGGCTAAGGAAAACTTCTTTGGAAAAGTAGAGGGCATTTGAAAATAAGTACAGACCAGGAATTATTCTGTGCAGCCACTTTTCATGACACTGAAATATTTGGCTGTGGGTAAAAGACTTCAGTAACATGAAATTCTACACTGGGTAGCTTCTGAGCTGCAGAGAAGGGCTGGGAGTTGATCAGTTTCTTTGTGCAGTTGTAGCTTGCTGAGCCTGTGCAGTCCACCTTGGGTCACTGCACTGATGGTGCAGTAAGCTTCTGTTACTCTTTTTTGCGTGTACAACACAAAGGACTTAACATCAAATCTAACATCTCTACAGAGCTCTATTTACAATTACGGCAGCCTTCTCTTACTTCTTCTTGTGGTAGCAACACAAAATTAGAGGTACTTTTAGCAACGCTCCCTAGAAACTTCTTTGGTTTTAGTAGCTGTTACTGCTTGGTAATACAAAGCATATTAAAGAACAAAACATTTGATTCAGACTAAACAAACGCATCTCCAGCAAAATATTTGCGGAAAAAAAGAGAAATAAACTGGAGGGAGAACTATTCAATTACCATAGATTCTCAAAACGCTAAATGTTTAGTAAATTTTATGTCTGCAACACTTACATTGTTTTTAACTTTCTCAAGAATAAATAACTAACAAATGTTTATCTTAGTACATGATTGGATGAAATAAAGACTTCTTTAAAATTGTAAAATGAGAGAGTTGAATCCTCAGCTCTAAGAAAAGCAGAGCATGAAAACAAATGCAGCTATTTCTTGGTAGTGTTCCATAGCCAAAGAAGAACACAGGTAATTTGTCATTGGTAAAAGCAATGCTGTAATTGCACAGTAAGCAATAGTTCAATAAAAACAAATGAGCACAATAGTGGTTAGAAGTTAAACCTTATCTATTGGCCATAATAGTCTGTTGTTAGTTTGCTCTTATCCAAATTACTTTCTCCCTATCATCAGGTTCAAGTGATATTTGATCATTAGCAGCAATATTTACATACCAATTATTTTTATACATTATCATAGTAGATTATAATCATTAATAATTGTATTTTACATCTTCTGCTTTTTGTACAGAAGGCACAAATACAGTTCATAGAAATTCCACACCCTTTGTCAGGAATTGCAACTTGCATTCTACTCCAGAATATTTCCCATGGGGAGTGATGAAGAAATTCATTATTGAAAACTTAGAGTTTATCTAGATTGGATGCATGAAATTATCCATGGTAACCTTGGGATGGCTTATAAGACGCATGCATCTCCACCTATTCTCTGATAAGGAAAAGTAACTAGAGCTACAGCTTTAGCAGCTTGGGGGTGCCTTGCAATAAACCGAGTATTGGTTGTGAAGTGACTCATAGACTGCAGCCACATTTCCTGCATCACTATAATTTCTGGCAGTATCTGGACCTTCTCCCTATGCCCACCTCTCCAAGTAAGAAATTGGCACAGCTGTTCTGCTTCTGAGCATTTAACAGCTGAAGAGCAGCATTAAGAGAAGCAGACCATTTATAATTATCTATTTATAATCACAATACTTTCGGCTTGTGATTTTCAGAAATACCAACCAAACACAGTTGCAGTCAGATTTTCAGGCGTGCTTTACTCCTTGTAAAAACATTAATTAGGAATCCTAGAAAGTGTCTGCAACTATCCGAACTAACAACAGTAGGAGCTGCAGATACTAAGCAGTTTTGGGACTGTCTTCTCTGAGTCAAAAATATGTTTTGTTTAAATTTTGCATGAGGAAAGTTATAAAACCAAAAAGAAAATAACAGAAATGTTCTAGAATAACTCTTTAAAGGGTTTGTCAAATTCATGACAGATTTTTTCTCAGTGGCTTCCACAGCATATTTGTTTATCATAAAATTATCATCTAAATGTGTTTGCCAATGCTTTCAAGAGAAGAGTCTGTAATTAAGCACTCACAACCCACAGGCGTCATTTCAGAAGAAGCAGTATTTACACAGTGATCTCACCTTTAAACACTTCAACATAAACATCACTTTGATGAGTTGATCCTTCTTGCCTAATAGACTAAAAATGTGAGGACAATTGGCATCCTGTTGTATAATAGCATCATCGAATGCCTGGAAGGGATCTTAAAGATCATCCAGTTCCAATCCCCCTGCACAGGCAGGGACACCTTCACTAGATCAGGTTACTCAGAGCCCCATCCAGTCTGGTCTTGAACACTGCCAGGGATAAGGCAGCCGCAAATGCCTTGGGCAGCCTGTTTCAGCATCTCACCACCGTCACAGCAAAGAATTGTTTCCTCATGTCCAACCTCAATCTCTCCTCTTCAGGTCTGTTACCCTTTTCCCTTGTCCTCTCACTACTGTGTGTGTCAGAAATCCTGCCCCAGCTTTCTTGCAGCCCCCTTCAGAGATTGGAAAGCTGCAAGAAGGTCACCTGGGAGCCTCCTCTTCTCCAGACTGAACTACCCCAACATGTTCAGCCTGTCCTCATAGGAGATGTGCTCTAGCCCTATGATCATTTGAGTTGCTCTCCTCTGGACACATTTCAGGAGCTTTACATCCTTCTTGTGTTGTGGACTCTAGAACTGAATATAATACTCCAGGTGGGGTCTCAGTAATGCAGAGTAGAGGAGGAGAATCACCTCCCTCATCTGACTGCCAGTGTTTCTTTGGCTGCAGCCCAGGACACAGTTGGCTTTGTGGGCTGCAAGTGCACACTGACGGCTCCTGTTAAACTTCCGGTCCACTCCCACCCCCATGTCCTTCTCCTCAGGGTTGTCCTCAATCCTTTCTCCTTCTTATCTGTATAATTATTTAATTATTTTCCATATCACACACTAAAAAGCAAGCAAACTACATACAGATTGGAAAACTGAAAGAACAGTAAACTGCTATGCACTTATACTCTATGATTTCACATTTTTGTCTTTAAAAATAATGTTTCTCTGCTTCGGACTGTGCCTACATGTTAAAGAACAGTAAAGTATATTTTAAGGAAAACCAGTTACATATAATGTAACTGATGAACATGTGAAAACCAAAATCTTACAGGAAGTCTCCTGAATGATACAGATGCGGAGCACGTTTTGTTTAAGCGACGTTAGGCATGCAGC
This sequence comes from Upupa epops, assembly GCA_013397515.1. Lineage (NCBI taxonomy): Eukaryota > Metazoa > Chordata > Aves > Bucerotiformes > Upupidae > Upupa > Upupa epops. The sequence continues at coordinate 87,219 of VZRI01011115.1, read as the reverse complement.
TTAGGTGTGGCTCAGAGGACTAAAGAGAGGGACCTAATTTCCTTAGTTGATGGAGAGAAAAATTTTTCTTTCAATACAGATGATTTAGAGCACTTGGCTTAGATCCTAAAATAAATGGTTGGAGCACATTCTTAGGAGTTAATGATTTGTTGTAAAAGTGTGCTTTTACATTTTGTGCCAGGTAATAAAGAAAATATGAAAAAGCACCTGCAAGATATTGAAGAAGCGGAGATGTTAAGCAGAGCATTACAAACTCTGTGTTCCATCCTTGACAATATACATTTTATCATGTTAACGTTTTACATATATCATACAATTTAAATTTTATGGAGGGAATAAGTATATTGATTTATTTCATGCTGATGGTGTGGCCACCAGAATATTACCAATAGACCTACCTGGTAAGTGCCAATTACAGGCTATCTGCAATTCTGAAAGAGAAAATACATTTTCTGCTGGAAGCTGCCTTTTTTCTACGCATAAGGTATGCTACACCCTGACAATTATTTATACCTAATGTATAGCTTAAATAAAAACATTTAATTCGAGCTTTTAGACTATACGTACCCCAAAAAATATTACTCTATTTTGGACTTTTTTACTGCCTTTTTATGTTTGTTAATAATTTCTTAATCAGTAGAGTGCATTTTAGCAAAACTATTCTTTATTGGTCAGGATACATAAAGAAGCTGATCATCTAGAACTAGTTTCCCACAGAAACCCTCAGAGACCCAGGAAGCACATGTCTAACACATTATATAAAAAATGTATCAGGTATGATGAAGTTTTATTTTTTCCATTTAAAGAGGAAGAAAGAGAACGTCCTCAAAAACATTATCTGCAACTGACACAGTCCTGAATCTGCAGCTGCCAGCTCTGGGGAAGACACATCATGTGGATTATCTGAAATGTGTGCAGGCTCAAATTTAAAAGGGGTTTTGTTCTGCTCCTTTTTTTAGAAGAACTGGGGACCCTTGGACATCCAGGATCTCTGCAGTCAAGGATAACACAGCTCTTGCTATGTATGGATCTTTTAAGATTGGATATATGTGATGAGGCTAGAATCCTTAACTCAGAGCTGTGGGTTTGAGGACAGAAGCAGCCTTACCATATCTGAAATTGTACCAGCCTATGCTGGTTATGTGTGACCTTCAGCAGAACAGATGGGAGCAAAGCCCAATCTTTTTTTTTTCTACACAAGTTCTCTTCTGGTCACCTGCAAGAGCCACAACTGGGGAAGGTAGCAATGTATGTCACTGCTGTGCTCTATCACATCTTGTATTTACAGTATCCTTCCTTTCACCTGTCAAACTACTTTATAAATATACAGAAATCACTGACCTTATAACCTAGGCAGGATAAAGCTAATGATTTAAGATGGTAATTGAAGGTACCAACAATATTGTCATATGCAGAACTTGATCTTTTTCCTGAGAAAGCATTACAGATTTAGATCAAAGAGAAAGACACTTACTTCTGTTGCCTGTACAATCATTGCTACCATGATTAACTGCAATGCAACATTTGGGCAGCTGCCAGAGGGAATTAAAAAAAATACACAGAAAGAACAAGCAAGAGAGGATAATCTTGCATAGACACAGCACTTGCATGGTGAAAGATTAGAAAAGAGCTCAACATTTACAGGTGGCTGGCTGAAGGTCATTAGGTATTTAGCTTCTGTCCTTAGATGCTAACTGCTGATGGTAATTTTTTATTCTTGTCAGAATTTAAAACTTTGGATGAATGATGAGGTAGCTGTAAATTGCAGGTGTGGAGAAACAAGCAAACAAAATCTCTTTGTAAATAACAGTAAAACCCCAGAACAACTTTTGAGCCTTAAAAAGTAGAACTAATCTACTAATGTCAGAAGTATTGTAAATATGTGCTGAATTTCAGTCAGTGTGACTGATCACCTGTCACTTACTCAGCTCTGATTTCTTACAGCTAAGCACTTTGAACCATATTTGTTCTAGCAACTGGGAGGCAGTACATGTGGGTTGTTAGCTTACCTCCGCTTCAGCTCTTGGAACATAAGCTCTATCAGGTTTTTTTCAGCTTAAAAGCCTCAACAGCATCATCACTCATTTATTTTTATCATTCTCCTTGGTACTGCTTAACTCATAACACCTTAAGTCATATAGGGACTACATAGACTTTATAAGGGAACGTCTGAGTGCTTGTGCCAGGCTACATAATCACTGGGCTTTCTCTAGTTAGGGATTCTGTGTGGAATTTTTAGTGTAATTTAAGTGCAAACTGTTGCATAAATTGAGCCTGTCAACTGGCTTATTGCTTTTGGAATAAAAATAGCATTAAATACTTTTTCTCTTTAACCAAGAACAGTGCTAAATGCATGGCAACAGTGTGTGCAAATATTCTGACTTCCATGCAGTACGCAAGACAGAAATCAGCACACGGTAATTAGTTGCAGGGTCCAGTTTTGTAGTGCAGTCTGAGGGAAGCAAGGGTTTGCACCACTAGCACATCCCATATCACTCATCCTTCACAAAAGCCAGCAGCAAACTTAGGAAACATTTAAAAGAGATTTATGCCAGTAAAACACAGGATTTTGTAGGCAGACAAGTCACATGAGACAATCTACAAATTCAAACTGAACTGTTAGAGCAGCATAACCAGCAGCTGCTTAAGTTTGACGGAGCTGCTTGTTCCATTATTCCTAGAATCTGCAGAGAACAAGGTTTCCAGGACCTCTGGGAGTAAAAGGCTGTTACTCAGGCTGATTTTAATGTACCTCTGCAGCAAATGGAGGCAGCAGTGTGGTAGAGGCAAAATGGACAGGCAAAACTGAGTAATGCTGAACTGCCACAGCAAGTCCATAGCAAGAAGCAAGGTCTTCTAGGAACAGAAAACATAAAAAACTGACTTTCTGTTACATTGAATGTGCAGCAAGTATTAATCACTTCAAATCTCCTCTGTGTCCTATTTTCAGGGAGGGGGGAAGAAGGTTTTTATGAACTACTTTATATTCTCTTGAAGTCTTTCCCTTAGCTGGCAATGATTTACATTATTTGTTTTCATTTATTTCATTCAGAAAGGATGTTGTCACAGGGGCACTTCCATATCCTGCAAAAATCACATTGCAGGAGGATGATGGCAGTGTAATTACACACTACATCTTCAGAGATCTGAATCTGGCAGAGTTTTAATTTAATCTGAGTGACCTCATCTTTATTGCTGCTTAATTTCTGGAAGTGATGAAATGCTGAATCATTGACATTAACTGATAAAAGCCTGAACAATCTGAAATGAGTAACGTAGTCACACACACTTTACACTTCTGCTAATACCTTTCGTGGTGATACTTTAGGTGATCCAAAGCTCTCATGCATAACAGGCAGGTACAACGTTTTATAGATAAATATTTGTTTGAACGAATGAGCGCTCTGCAGTTCACTAAAATCAGATCAGCTAGACAAAGAAGGGCAAATCAATTAGTATATGTTCCTACATTTTATGTTTACAAAACCGTGACTGTAAAGAGCAAATGCAGCAGCAAAAATTTCTGTCATCCAGTCCAAGTGTGTAAAAGACCTCGGTATCAGGACTAGAACTGTGTTGTGGAAATAGAATACAATGGTCAAGTGTAGGGAAAGCCTTTTTGGATCCATCTTCTTCTACCTGTGCTGGATCATTTACATAGCAGACTGCACTAATACTTGTGTTTGTAAATGACAGTGGATAATAACAGGATCTACAGATGTCCCCTGCACACTATATTAAAATGTTACTCTTTACTAGGAGTACAAATATGAAATAGTTGTGAAGTTATTCTTCATAATATTTGGTGTCATGATGCCCTTCTCCGAAGTTAAAAAAAGAAGAAGAGGTTACGCTTTATTTAGAACATAAAAAGTCTTCCCTGAGTCTTTGTTTCAGTAGGCTAAACAACCCCAGTTCCCTCAACAGGTCCTCACAGCTCTTGCGCTTTATACCTTTCATCAGCCTTGTTGCCCTTGTCTGGACCCACTTCAGCACTGCTGCATCTTTCTTGTAGGGAGGGGCTCAGAACTAACCACAGTATTCAAGGTGCAGCCTCACTAGTGCTGAGTACAGGGGGATGATCACCTCCCTCTTCCTGCTGGACACATTATTTCAGATATGAGCCAGGATGCCACTGGCCTTCTTGGCAACCTGGGCACACTGTTGACTCATGTCAACAACAAGAGCAGGTCAAAATTACCTGTTTCATAAGCTTCCTCAGCTGTCAGACAGAGAGGCCTGTAGTTCCAATCATCCGCCTTCTGGTCTTTCTTGTAGGTGGGTATCACATTTGCAAATCACGTAGTTATCCAGCCAGGACTGTTGGTAAATAATGGAGAGTGGCTGAGTGAGCACTTATGCCAGCTCCTTTAGTAACCCTTGAGTGGATCCCATCCAGCCCCTTAGGCTTGTGTACATCTAAGTGACACAACAGGCCTCTTGGATTTTAGGGGCTGCATTCTGCTCCCCAACCCTGTCTTTCATTTCAGGGATCTGGGCACTCAGGTACCAACTGGTATTGCTGGCAAACACTGAGGAAAATTAGTCATATAGTAGCTCAGTCTTTTCCTTGTCCTTGTTCACCATGTTCACATGTGGGAGGTTTCCTCCCACATGTAGTTGAAGATGGAGATTCTCCTTAGCTCTCCTTTTGCTGTTAATGTATTTTTAGAAAATTTTTTTTTGGGGAGGACGTGTACAAAGCACATTTTTTTTCAGCAGAAAATGATTTATATAGGTTCCATAAGCCAAATTTAAAGCACACAAAAGAGTAGGTTTGCTCCTAAACCATCAGTGCAATACTGTTTTTTCCTCACCTGGAGATAGCAGTGAAGTTGAAAAAGCTGACACAGGATGCACTGTAAGAAGAAAATGACAAGGAACAGCATCTGCTTTTTAATAGAGTGGCTGGATGCAAAAATCATACATCCTGCTGTTACATGATACAGAACTTCTCAGAGCCTTGTTTTATCAAGTGTGACTGAATCACTACAAGGTGAAAATCTCTGAGACACTCCCCTAATATGCCTCCCTCTAGTCACAGATGTGTGTGTCCTGCTGTACAGCTGGAAATGAGGTGTAATTGTCCCCCTACGTGTTCACATGTGTGGGAGCAAAGAAGGCCATTGCCAATGTTTTCCTGCACTGATGGGGATGCTCTGCAAATGCTGTTAGAGGATTATCTAGGAAAACAAACTGATGGGGCAAGCAAATGCTAGCTTTGTGAGAACTAGGAGGAAGGAAATAAACATCCCAGGCTCACTGGAATCATCTCTAAAAGTTGCTGGTGGTTTTGACAGCAAACATTGCTCTGTGAGGAAGAGTGGGTGCTACCTGTCTGTAGGAAATTCTCATCATGCTCACTAGCGAAGTAACAGCTTTGGTGTGAGGAACAGCTGAGCAGGGAAGGCTGTCACTTCAGCAGCACTGTAATTAGCCAGGGTATGGATAGCTGTTACCAATGCAATTAAAGGCAAGGCTAACTCATAGAAGCATAGAATCACAGGGTTGAAAGGGACCTTCAAAGGTCATGAAGTTCAACTCCCCTACAACAAGCAGGAAAATAACTCACTAGACCCAGAGCACCATCCAGCCTGACCCTGAATGTCTCCAGGGACGGGGCCTTTACCACCTTGCTAGGCAGTCTGTTCCAGGGATCCATCACATTTACATTCAAGAATTTTTTCTTGATGTCTGACCTAAATCTGCCCTTTTCCAGCTTCAAACCAGGACCCCTTGTCTTATTTTTCCCTGTCCTTGTGAACAGTCTTCCTTAGCTTTCTGACAGCCCCTCTCAGGGATCGTAAGGTGGCTATCAAATCCCTCCACAGTCACTTCTCCAGACTGAACAGCCCCAGCTCCCTCAGCCTGTCCCCTGTAAGAGATGTGCTTCAGCCCTTGGATCATTTTTTGGGGCCTCCTCTGCACCTGCTCCAACAGCTCCGTGTCTTTCTTGTGTTGAAAGGCTCCAGAGCTGGACACAGGACTCCAGGTGAGGTCTCACCAGAGCAAAACAGAGGGGCAGAATCCTCTCTCTTGATCTGCTGTCCACACTTCTGATGCAGCACATTTTCTTCAATATAGCTGTTTCCCTGATTGTAAAAATGGTGTCACATCCCAGTAATAATGCTCATTTTTAAAGTGTGTAATTTTCACGGCTTTGGAATTTTTGTAACTTCTGTTACCACAAATAGGAAATTAACAGAAAATAAAATTTTGTATATTTTGCAGAGGTAAAACTTAGCACTGAGATTTAGTAATAGCACCCTCTGGTGCCTAATGTATAAATGATACTCTTTGTATCTTCTGACACCACAGAGCAGTTGTATGTGCAATTATAATATGGAATATTACAGAAATGGGTGGAAATCCTCTTTCCTCTTGATTTTATCTTTCAGCTGCTGTGAAATTCATAGATATTTTTTTCACAATCAAGACAAATAGTCAGAAACTGAAAGCTGTTAAATATATAAAGAGGAAAATGCTTATAAATATGTGCTATCTACAAGTAGAATTTAATTCAAGAGTGAACCATATAGGTAAAATTAAAGATGTAAACACAGACAGGTGTCTCAAGAGACATTGATGCTAAGACCCTTACAGCAGCACTGGACCAAATCTTGAAACTAGGGGGGATCAAGTGGTTAAAACACCCATATTTTTGTAATCTTTTACTGTTTTGACCTCTCATAATTTTAGCTGTATGGTTTAAATCTTTTTTGCAGAGGCTCCAGTGTTTTAATCAGACACAGTTTGTTAACTAAGAAGAAATTCCAAGAATAACCACCTACCCTTTTTTCACAGGTATCTTTCATTTAAAAGTACCTGAGTCCTCTCATGTGGGTTCTGCTATTGGAAGAATCCGAGCTGTGGACCCTGATTTTGGGAAGAATGCTCAAATTGAGTACAATATAGTCCCAGGAGATGGAGGAAACTTGTTTGACATCACAACAGACAAGAACACCCAGGAAGGGGTCATCAAACTGAAAAAGGTATGTGACACCAATGAGGTGAATGTACCTGTGGCTCCAGTGAGAAACTAAGTGATATAATTAAATACTGTACAATTATACTGCACAATTATACCTCATAAGCAGTACAGAGTAGCTTGTATCTTTATTAGAATCTGTGGCTGTGATCTTAGTCCTAAAATAAATTAGAGTCTAGTGTTTCGGTCCCTGTAGAATAGGTATGATTTTTCACAAGTGATGTCAGTTTTAATGGCAGATAAGTAATTCTTCTGTCTAGAAAGTGTAATTTCTCTTTTATGGGGATTTTCCTACTTAAAAGCATATGAAAGATGATCCAGTACAGTCTGTAATAACATAGAATAAAAGAGTATTAATTTATGCTTGAGGTAAATATTTTACTTTCACTTACGAGGATTCTATTCTGAAAAAAATTATTATATGCTGCTTATTTTAATAGTGAAGCTGTTGTGCAGTGCTGTGGTGAACACCATTTTTACTCAGGGGTAGCGAAGTCACAGATCGTTGCAAATCAGTATGTTCTGCTCCTGGTCTCCCAATAGTGCCCCCAATACCTGGTTAATAGATACTTCTGTGAGTGAATGCACAGCATCTCAACTGCTGATGTTGTTTCACCATACTAGATTCAGTTGAAGGTTACTGAAATAATGGATTTCAATGATGGAAAAGATAAGTGATATTGGAACTTAGTGATTAAAACACTCACTCAATGCAGGTGATACAAAATGGGGAGAGTCACTTTTTAATGAACGGCTGTATTCTGAGCCCAGGCATGTACAGGTACAGCAATGATCAATTTAGTAGAAAAAAATCTGCACCATGAGTTCATTTTGAAAGGTCAGGTTATGTCATAGACAGACAGCTCTTGCCTGTGGGTGTAATTTTTATAAAATAAGCATGTATGAGCTGAACACTTTGCAAAATATGGGAAGTAGAGAGTTCCAGATGTGTATTAAGACAAACTTTAGGAAAAAAGAAGCTTCATTTCCAATAAAACTTAGAATGTAGGTACTTTACATTTCTCCTGTCTCTGGCCATGAATCTGCGTTTGCATTAAATTCATTTTAAAAGTGGAATTCCTGGCTTCAGCCTCTTGATCTGGGAAATAGTAAATTATCCATGAGTGCTTTAAAGCACCAAATACTGTCAAGTCACTTACTCTTCTGGCAGTCTTTATGGCATAAAATGGAATCTATTGCACCTATAGAAAGTAATCTGTCAATGAGACACAAACTTTTTACACCTGCTTTTCTGACTGAAAACTTGAATGTACTGCTTCCTCCTTCTGTGAAATTGTAAATTTGGTATCATTCTTAAAATTAGTTCTGATCACCTTTTCCCTTCTGTGGTCCGAAACATCTCCATCTGGAACTGTTAGGCTGAGCAGGTGCATGCTCCTTCCTGTGCACTGCCACTCAGAAACCTCAGTGAATCAGAACCATTGAAAAATTAATGTGTGAGCATGACGAGTAAGTTTCTAATTGGATTCAGTTCTCCCTGTATGAGTCCTAAGACTCAGCTGTGCTGCTTCTTTTTACACACTGCAATGGAAGGCATACATACTCATGGTTAGAAGTGTCTGTATAGAAATGGACAGGCTTGGGCAGGAAAAATATTCCAAGAAATTCCAGACACTTCATCAGGAGCCCACCTCAAATGCCTCTATGCCAACACACTCAGCATGGGCAATAAACAAGAAGAGTTAGAGACGGGCATATGCCTGCAGGGCTGTGACCTCACTGGCATCACGGAGACATGTCGGGTTGAATCCTATGACTGGAATGTTGGGATGAAGGTGTATAAGCTCTGTAGGAAGCAGAGGCAAGGGAGACAAGGAGGGCATGATGCCCTCTGTCAATGACTATCTGTACTCCATGGAACTCCACCTGGGATGGATAAGGAATCAACTGAGAGCTTATGGTTCAGAATAAAATAGAGTGCAATTGTCACTATTGTGGGGGTTAGTCAAAGGCCACCTGACCAGGAAGACCAAGAAGATGAGGGAATTTACAGGACTGGCTTCACATTCACAAGCCCTGGTCTTCATGGGGAACTTCAACCATCCCAACATCTGTTGAAAGAACAATACAGCAGAGGGTAAGACATCCCAGGGATTCCTGGAATGCATTTGTGATAACTTCCTTTTTCAAGTGGTACAGGAGCCAACAAGGAGAGACACTATGTGGACCTAGACTTCATCAACAAGGAGGGGCAGGTGGAAAATGTGAAACTCAAGCGCAGGTCTAGCTGCAGTGATCATGAGATGGTGGACTTAATGGTCTGTAAGGCAGTGAGTAGAGTACTTAGCAAGTTTACTACCCTGGACTTCAGGAGAGCAGATTTTGGCCTCTTCAGGGTCCTCCTTGGTAGAAGGCAGTGGGATAGAATCCTGGAGGGACTAGGAGCCAAAGAAAACTGGTTAACATTCGCAGACCACCTCCTCCAAGCTCAAGAGCATTGCATCCCTTTCCAACTTAAACTGTTCTGTGATTCTATGATATCTTTGACTTTCTAGGCAAAACATTTGAACTGGTCACGCATGTTCAAAGAGCCTGCATATATTATCTGTTAGTGTGAAGAACATTGACATTACTAATTTGCCTGATACAGTTATCTTGGGACCAGCATAGGTAAAATTCATGGGCTTTTTTAATAGGATTATAAATATATAATGGATAATTATATAATATCTAATTGAATCGAATTTAAAAAGAAAATTGTAAAACTGACACAATACTAGGCTGCTGCATATATTCAGTCTTTTCAGTAACAAGATATGGCATATCTGAAAGGTTAAGGCACTGAGCAACAGTAGAACATTGTTCGATGTTGCATAATGTAAATGATAGATCTCTCACTGATCAGGAGAGAAGACAAAACTCTCCTAATCCCTTCTTAATTGTATTAATTATGGTGAGCCTTGGGACAGGGACAGGCTCACTGTAAAATTCAGGGAATACCAGCTTTGTTCTATGCAGGAGTATGGAAAGAAGATAAAAACACAAAGGTCCTCCAACAAAGAGTGCCTCTTCACATTGTCCTTCACAAAACTTTCTCAGGGAAAAAAAATCCATTCATTAGGCTTTAAATAATCCAGATGTTTTAACACATTTTGTAGTTATATAGAATTCATCTGAAGTTCTTTAACTTAATCCACTTCAGTGCCTTGCTGGATCCCAGGTTAAACAAGAGCATTCCAGATTCTTAAAGGCACTGTTAACTCAGTTGTCTTTTCACGTACTCTTTGCTTGTCATAATACAAAAGTGTTATCATGTGCTGCACGTTTCAGATTTTCAGACGTGCTGGAGGTTCATGGCTCTGCAGACACCTATTAAAATGCGTGCTGCCCATTCTGTATCAGCCTGCTGCACCACTGTTCATATCCCTGCAGAGAAATGATTCCACATTGTACAGTGTTCAAAACACTGACCTTACCTTGAAGGATTACACAAATATTCAAGTGCTTCTTTAAATCAAAGCTGGTGACTGAATAGGGACATACTTTCACTTAGGAATTATAGGCAGAGCCAGTAATAAAAATTGCCATTGCTTTAAAAACGGGTCTGTACTTTTCTCTGTACCATGGCACATTCTGATGCTGTAAGTGCTGCAGTAATTCCGTGCTGAACCATTACAAAACTCTTTATACAACATGCTTTTATTTCCTTGACAAAATTGTTGCAGCCAGGAACTGTCAGTCACTACAGAGATGCTCGCTTAGGTCTGTTGTTATGCAAAAAAACCCAGCAGAGACATTTCTGTATCAAAACCAAGAAAAATGCAGCCTTCCTGGGCTACATCTATTTTTGGTGGAAACTATGTTTTACAATAAAAAATGCGACAACCCAAATTGTTCTTCTCAGGGTGTTGGATGCATTTGTGAAGGTGAATACCAATTCTCTGCTTTTCGGACACTAAATGGTTGCAAATGACTGCAGCTGGACAATGCACACATCTTAAATAACCTGTTTTGGTTGCTGATTTATTTTCATCGTATGGTCCAATGTAAGCTTGATAACTCCAAGCCTTGTGCTATTCACATATAATAAAAATGGAATGGCTTTTCTGCTAAAGAAATATTCCAAATTCCATTTAGCACCACTGTGTGGTTAGTTCTGTAATAGCTGCCTCTGTCTCAGAAAAAAACAAAAATAGTAAAAAGAGAGGAAAGTGTCTGGCTTTAAGATAGTCCTGCATACAGGCAAGATATTATTATATTATTATTAGTAGTAGAATGATAATATTCTGCCCTTGACTGGTGCTATGTATGTAATATGCTGTGTATATATGTTATATATATATGTATATATGTATATATATATGTATATATATATATGTGTATATATGTAATTATAGAATCATTAGGGATCAGAAGGGACCTCGAAAGATCATCTAGTCCAATCCCCCTGCCACAGCAGGATCACCTAGACCAAGTTGCACAGGAACATATCCAGGCAGGTCTTAAATGTCTCCAGAGAAGGAGACTCCATATCCCCCTGGGCAGCCTGTTCCAATGCTCCGGTACCCTCACTGTGAAGAAGTTCCTATGTTCCAGCTTGCACCCACTGCCCCTTGTCTTATCACTATCTATCATCCTATATGAATGCTGAGTGTAAGCTACAAGCACAAAAGTGACAGTAGGGACAATCTCTTTCACATTAGAGTTGTATGAGAAGAAAACATGTCAGTCCCAAGGCAATTCCTGGACTTACTGAAAATCACTGGTAAACAAGATAAAGGAACTGAGAGCTGAACAATGGGGTTATAGGGTGAGATAGAGATATTGTGACCATTTAGCATTAAACAAGTATGTAATGTTATTGTATCCAATGATAAAAGGCCAAATATATGGACAGGCTTCTGATCAGTTTATAAATGGAGCATAGGATTGCTTCATAAACTGCTGGATCAAGTTGTGGAATCCATGCCCTTCATCACCACAGAGAGGAAAAGGCCCCAGAGCAGGACCTGTTTACCACAAAAGGGGAGGCCCCATATGACCATGTTGTCCTCGCCATGGGCTTGGCCCCACATAACTAGTGCTATAAGACTGGCACAGATGCTGTATCTTAGCTCTACCACTGAGAGACTGGGTAAGGATTTGATGAGAGAGAGATCCTAAAGCACTGATCTCTTAAACCTTTTATAAACAGAAAGCGACTGGAGTTTTGTCTATTCCTATATCTGAGATGCTGCTGGCCTCAATGATCTTTGGTAGAATCTATTGGCCGTGGTCACATTTCAAAGAACTCCCAAGATGAAAGGAGTTAGAAGCAAGTCTGAGTCATACAAGGGAAGCTGTCTTCTGCAAGAGGACTGGAAAAGCATCATGATGTGGATGGAGGGGATAGCTGAACTGCCCCTCTGGTTAAAGTGTTGGTGTACACTCTCTTCTCTCTAGGTCTCTCATCTGAAGGCAAAACCCAATGTGTTAGCTGTCTCCCATTTCTCTCAGAGTGTGTGTAAAGGTATTGGGATGCAGCTTATGTTTTACTTTTTTTTTTTTTTGGTTCTCTTACCTATTTGGGGATTTTTTTCTTTGATTCTTGGTTGTGGGTCCAATAATTTTTTTCTTTTTAGCAAAGTTGATTCATTGCCTGTTGAATTCTCCGTAAGAGCTGGTTGGTGTGCTTGAATTGCAGGCACCAACCCAGAACTGATCTAGATCTTCATTTGAACCCAGAACACCTTCTTATGGTGAGGTGCCCAAAAATGAACACAGTATTGAGGTGAAGTCTCACTAATACTGAGTACAGAGGGGCAATCACTTCTCTAGTCCTAATGGTAGCACTTTTTCTGATACAGGCCAGGATGTCATTGGCCTTCTTGACTACCTGGACTCACTGCTGGCTCATATTCAGCCACTGTCAATCAACACCCTTAGGTCTTTTTACACTGAGTAGTTCTCCAGCCACTCTTCCCCAAGCCTGTAACATGCCTGGGGTTGTGACCAAAGTACAGGATCTGGTCCTTGGCCTTGTTAAACCTCACACAACTGACCTAGGACCATAAATCCAGTTCAGGTCCCTCTGCAGGGCTTTCCTACCCTCAAGCAGTTCAACACACTCACCCAGTTTGGTGTAATCTACAGACTTGCTGGTGGTGCACTCAAGCCTCTGGCCCAGATAATTGATAAAGTTGTTAAATGAGACTGGTCCCAATGCTAAGCTCTGGGGAACAGCAACTGGACACCAACTCGATTTCACTCCAACCGACACAAGTCTTTGGGCTTAGCCATGCAACCAGTTTTTTGCCCATTGATGAGTTCACCTGTCTCAGCCATGAGCCTACAACTTCTCTGGGAGAAGGCTGTGGAACACTGTGTCTGATGTTTTTGCTGAAGTCCAGGTAAATAACATCCGCAGCCTTCCCTTCATCCACTAGAAAGAGCAGGACCTGGCCTTCACAAACCCCTGCTGGCTGGCCCTGATCCCCTGGATGTCCTGCTCTTGCTGTGTGAGCTTAGGATGAGAGCCACTCCATAGTCTTCCCCGGCACCAAGGTCAGGTTGACAGGCTTGGTGTTGCTCAGGTCATCCTTCTGTACCTTTCTGTGGATGGGTGTCATATTAGCAGCTTCCTGTCATCTGGGACCTCTCCTGTTAGCCAGGAGTGTTGATAAATGATGGAGAGTGGCTTGGCAAGCTTCTCCACCTCTGCCTCAGCACTTTTGGATGAATCCCATCTGGCCACATAGACTTATGAATGCCCAGGGGTTGAGCAGGTCAGTAACAGTTTCCTTTAAGGCTGCGGAAAGTGTAATCCTCCACTGCATCCCTGTCTTCTGGCTCAGCTGTCTAGATGCCTTTAGGATGACTGGGCTGGTTGTTAAAGACTGGGGCAAAGAAGGTATTAAGTACCTGATCCTTGCTTTCATCCTTGGTAGTGACATTTCCATTCATAACCAGTAAGGGGTGGAGATTCTCCCTGACACTCTTTTTGCCATTGATGCTTTGTAAGAAACATTTCTTGTCCTTCAAACTAAAGTTTTTCATTTAGCTATTTTTCTTTCTGCTTTACTTTGAAACCATTCTCCCTTGTCCTATCACTAGAGCCCCTCATAAAAAGTCCTTTTCCAGCTTTTCTGCAGAAAACTGAAGCATCCAAGCTTCACTGAACAGCTGGAAATATGTTTATTAAACTAAGGATTTGTTTATAGGATAAACCTGTTGTGTGCAGCAGGTTCTTAACTGGCTCAGCATGAGCTAATCCATAAATTGAGCAGGGTTCAAGCAGACTCTGGCTCAGACATTACCAATTTGTGCAGAGTATCATTGCAGTCAGGAAAAAACCTGTTTCTAGGATTCATCTTGTATGAGCCTATAGTGGAAGCTCAGAGAACATGTAAGCAATGTACCACTGCTAAGGTACTACTGATCAGGTGACAAAGCTGGACCCATGGAATCACAGCATGTCAGGACATCATGATGAGAAAAAGTACCTTTAGTGACGATGAAAAACATTTGCTTTCCTGCAGCTGCAGGGCTGCTTGTGAAAAGCCTTCAGCTGGAGTGAGTTTGACTGCTGACCAAGATGAGTTGTTTTGCTCATGCACCAGCCCATGTACCTAGTTTTGGGATGTTCCTATATTGTGAGACCAGGTTGACACGTGTACACCACATCAGTGGGCATCAGGCAGACTCCTGGTGCTCTTCAGCCAGAATTGCATTAGGGCTACTTTCTTTACTCACAAGGCTGTATAGACTGCTGAACCCAGCCCTTCATTCTCCAGAGGCAGAAATACTGTCTGCAAATGGGTCCACAAGCACTGTCTATCTATAATCATGACTTCTGAGTTTGTGTGAGTAGTAATTATGGTTTTACATTTTGATGAGGAAGATCAGACAATATTAAGTCCTTCAGTACAGAGAGAAGTTTGTAACACTGGTGCAGATGCAGTTGTAAAGACCATGGCAGCCACAGAGAATGACACAGGAAGAGTGAGGAAGGGGTGATCTTCAGTCTCTGGAGTTACAGCTGTTAGGTTGAGGTTTTCCTGAAATGATAGGAATCACCTACAGAAAAAGGTAGGGTGTTTGAGAGCAGCAACAGCTGAACTGGTCAGCTTCTACCTATATCCAGATACAGCACATAGAATCATAGAATGTATTGTATTGAGAGGGACCTTTAAGGGTTCAAGCTCCCTTCACATATATTTTGCCAGCTTGCCATCAAATCTTGAAATGATCACTTCAGAATTGGTCAAATCTTGATTTGGCCTGCAGGTCTCTTTATTTTTTACTGTGCATTCTTTGTAAGCATTGAATATTCCTTGTTGATCGGGAGTTTCCTTTACTAAACCAGCCTTCGCTATATTGCCAATTATTTAGTTGTGCTGTTTGAAATCCAGTGCAGAAGGAAAGGGGCAATTCAGAGCAATGGTTTCACAGCACCATTTCACCATAGACAGTCAGCACTCTTCGAGGGGAGTGTTGCCAGGTTATGAGACAAGCATATAGGTCACAGAGTTATGCTACCACTGCACAATGCTAGTGTGAAGACAATATGTCCTGCTTCTCAGCACAGTGCTACTGTACACACCTGTCCACATATCCTGGAGCTATAGTTTCATCCCCAAATACAGCTTTTCCATTGTTGGTGGTGTGGACTGAGAAAGACTGTCACCAACAGTATTGTATCTCTGTGTTGAAATAAAGCACAGAAATTTCTGGAGTGTCCAGTCCTGCCTCTTTGTGAAGCAGAACAAACAGAGAAGATGATTCTTTTGCCATTCTTGCTGTGCTTCTCATCAGAATCTATTATATCCTTCAGGCCATTTCTTTTCTTTAAGTTCTATCTATCTATCTATCTATCTATCTATCTATCTATCTATCTATCTATCTATCTATCTATCTATCCATCATCTGTATAATGAATAAATTTAGATACAGCTACATCTGTATGGCAGCATTTCTTAACTTTTACCTTAAATATGGGGAAAAGTCATATTTCAAGGTGCATTTGTATCTAACACAGATTTATTTGCTTTCCTACTCATAGTAAATAAGACTGCTTATGGTACTTCCAGAGCTGCGCAATGAAGTGATTTGTCAGTGTGTGTTTTTGGCTGTGGGATTTGTTGAATGCCAACTCGGCGCACAGCTGTGGATGTGCTGATAGTGCTTTGCTGCACAACTATATAGAGAAGCTTGTAACCACATAATAAAAACCTAGATAAGAACCAGCAGGGAGGCCAAATGCATCCACTCTGTTGCTAGTACTTAGAATACCAATTAGAAATACTCTTCTAATTGTTGAATATTTCACAGTTAATAAGACATTGCCTTAATATTACCTTTTTTTTTTCCTGTGGAAAATCTGATGGCTTTTGTAAAATAGCAGCTTTATTGAAATTTAGATTTCTAAATGGATCTATTTTTATAGGAAAATAAATGTTTAGATTGGTCATTTATTTAAAATAAATCTTTATGAAGTCATTCCATTACAATCTGATTGTTTTAAATATGTGTCAATTTTGTCTAGAAAACTCAAACATTCTGCTGTTTGAAAGCATACTTTGTTGTTTGGGGGATTTGTTTGGAAATCCGTGACAGCGAACATGAGTAGCACAGAAACTGAAAAGGCATGAAACGATAAAACAGCTTTTCCATTTGTAGTGAAGGACACACCTTAGGATTTCACTACTGGAGCACAGCTCTTCCACACTTCATATTGGCTGTTTCTTCTTACAGTTAGTTCCTTCTTCTTTATTCCAGTCCAGTCATCAAGGTGCAACTTGTACTGACTTTTACTGGGAATATTTTCTGTAGAAAGATGTCTGCTTGGGGAAGTAGATTGGCTATTTGTGCTTGGCCTTCAAGCCTCATCGCAGGCTGCAGCAAAAGAAGTGTGGCCAGCAGATCTAGAAAAGTGATTCTATCCCTCTATAATGCCCTGGTGAGACCTCACCTGGAGTCCTGCACCCAGCTCTGGAGCCCCCAACACAACAGTGATATGGACCTGTTGGAGTGAGTCCAGAGGAGGCCACGAAAATGCTCAGAGGGCTGGAGCACCTCTCTTATGAGGACAGGCTGAAGGAACTGAAGCTGTTCAACTTGAGGAAGAGAAGGTTCTGGGGGGACCTCATAGCAGCCTTCCAGTACCTGGAGGGTGCTACAGAAAGTCTGGGGAGGGACTTCTTACAGTGGCAGTGGATGAGGGGACAAGGGGTCATGGTTCAAAACTGGAAGAGGAGAGATTTAGGTTGGAAATGAGGAAGAAGTTCTTTAGTGTGAGGGTAGCAAGACACTGGAACAAGTTGTCCAGAAAAGTTGTTGTTTCTCCACTCCTGGAAGTGTTCAATGCCATGTTGGATGGGGCTCTAGGCACTCTGATCTAGTGAAGGTGTCCCTACCCATCCAGGGGGGTTAGAACTCACTGATCTTTAAGATCTCCTTCCAGCTCTAACCTTTCCATGATTTCTATGATTATTTCTATGGCATGGAGACTTGGATGGCTGATTTTAAATCCTCAGCTCAGAAAAGACTGACCATCTAATCTATTGAAATTGTTAAGTCTTTCATAAGGATTTAAAATGATTATGCTAGTTCTTCAGTTAAGATGAGTCAATGCAACTCAACAGGTTTTAATGGAGCTACTTCAATTTCACCAGTCAGTCATTGAGATGATTCTGTGCTGTTGTGGCAAGAACAGAGAGCAGCAGAATTTAAATCTACCCTGGACGTGACAAATAACTGGAAACACTGCAGTAATGATGGTTAGGAAAACAAAACCAAAACCAAAAGAGAGACATGAGCTATGCTTGTGCTGTTTTCCACATAGCACATCCTTTCCTGTTAGAAAATTTAGAGCTTTACAACTGTAGACAGAAAACACTAGGTAACAGCATTACCAAGACATCAGGAAAACACTTTGCCAGTAATGTTAAAAGCATGAAAGCCAATGTAGTTAAACTCTTTAGATGAAAATACAGCTTTTGTGTTATTTCAGCGAAATAAAACTGCATTAGGTTTTTTGATATGATTACTTCTTTAAAACCAAAGAAACTACATTGACAGAAAGCCACACCAAACCAATCTGATTGCAGGATGCATTTCCAACAAAAACCAAGATAGGTACCCAAAAGCTGCTATGCTGTTTACAAGACCTTGTGTATTAAACCCAGGATTATAAGGTAGAGTCAAAGTTTGCATTTTGTAAGGTACATGAGTCTCAAATACATGGGGTGAATAGCAGTTTCCTGCTATGGTAGGCATTTTACAGGAAAAAAACTTGTCAAGGAACAAGTTTGAATTCACATTCAAAGCCATACAAGGTTGGTTTTACTCACTGGAATATATCAGAGTTTTCATTTGAGCTCATTTGTATCTTTGTCATGGCCCTATGAAAACTTTCCCTGCAAAAAGAAATGGAAATCTATTAAAGGATCAGCAAGAGACAGCTGATTGCCTTGCATGGGAACTGCAAATGCAAATCTGTGACTAACCTGCACATAGCTCATTTGCAGAAGATGAATTTCTCTCATTTAACTCCAGACATTCACAGTCTAAGTGTTTACATCCATGCCACTCAGCCTGATTTTTTTGATGTGAAGAAAGAGCCATTACCATGATTCATCTGACCTATTTCAGAAACCACCTTAGCATGAGATGCACTGCAAAGGAACTGAAGTTTACACTGAAGTTATCATGAGTTATGTCAGATCAATCTTATCAAACTGATTTTGCAATGTTTAAAGGTTAGTAAGAGCTCATGTTTTGCTTTTGTTCTTTCTACAGCCGTTAGACTTTGAAACAAAAAAGGCATACACCTTTAAAGTTGAGGCTTCCAATCTTCATCTTGACCAACGATTTCACTCAGTGGGTCCATTCAAAGATACTGCCACTGTGAAAATAAATGTGTTAGACATGGATGAACCTCCGGTTTTCAGCAAGCCTATGTACACCATGGATGTTTATGAGGATACACCTGTGGGCACCATTATAGGTGCAGTGACAGCACAAGACCTTGATGTTGGCAGCAGCTCAGTTAGGTAAGAAAATTTTTCCTCCTTTAGTAACTCTTAGACAATCCAAAGCACAGCTAACAGTGAGTCCAAGTGGCAAAGATCTTAGTAAGAATATATTAAATGTTCCAAGTATGTTACTGTTACAGATAACCGATGCTCTGACAAATAATAAAGAGATGCTACTTTGGGTGGGTTATCTGTAAAAATACATTACATACTAACAGCTTCTTACCATACAGATCACATAAGTTACCATGCACTAGCACCACTTTGAAACATTGTGCTCAGACGAAGCAAGTAAGAACATCATTTTGCCTGGTGTCTGCACTGGAGGTACAGTGGTGGAAAAAGAGAATGTACGTTCTACATCTGTGTTATACCTCAGCAGGTGCTGTGAGCAGTGCCCCATTCACAAGAACTACTTACACACTACATCTGGCAAAGAACAAATGCCTTGATAAATAATTGCTGCATCGGTCTTGGCTGTGGCTGTGGGGATGTGACTGCTAACCAATAAGGATGTGTTCAGCAGACGTCACCACAAGTAAACCCCATGCCAGCAAAACCTTTCATTTACTAGAAGAGCTAATTTTCCTGAAATAAAAGGAATAGAGGAGCTGTTATACAAATGTAATATATTGATTTTGTTGATGTATTTCCAGCCACATTAAAAACTATAAAGTGATGTAGACTCATCTACCAATAAGAAAATTCCTGTGCAGACACATTCTGAGACGCAGGCAGTCATTGCACACACTTCTAATACCAACTTGTGCTGGTCTTGTCTGACTTCAGGAAGTATTTTTATTTCCAGACTTTCATGGGAAATACTGCAGACATAATAGAAATCATCAATCCTGAAATATTAATGTTTATCAGATAGAACTATGATGGAACAGGAAAATGCCACTGGCATCTACCAAGTGCACACATATTCATGCATATTTGACTACACGTGGAATTTGGACTTAATCCATGTTTATTAACTATGTGTACTTCACTCAATAGTTTTATTCTCAAAATATACAGTGATCATGCCAGATGATATGTTAACATATAACAAAAGCTCTTTAATTCATTCTTTGTCAATTCACTGTTATTACTGTTATTTATTGCTTAAAACCCTTGGTAGTGTTTGCTTTCTAAATACATTCTTTTTTCTTTTCTGATATATAAATCGATTTGCTCATGAATCTGTGACACATTCCTTCCCTGACAAGAGATAAAAGTCTTCACTAAGATAGCAGTGGAACTCTTTTCACTGGTGGTAGCCTATGAAAATAGCCCCACTGAAATCAATATTCTGTTGAAAACCCTACTATTGAATATAAGCCTTCAATCATACTGTTAAGCCATTTTTTCTATGTCAGCAGAGTCATTTGAATGTGTAACTACTCCTCAGTGAGAGTTTTTTTATTTCACAACCTATTCTAGGACATTTAAGTGCTTTACTGATCCCACATTTGCAACTACACATAAAAACCCCTTGTCTCATGATGGTTTCTCCATACATTGTCCTCATGACAACACTGAGTCTTAAGCTTTTTGAAAGTGTCCATTGTCTACCATTTCTAATTCAGAAATCTAGAATATTATAAAATACACTTCTATTGTAGTCTCACTGCTCTACTTTCTGACCCCTTGTTGGAGAACTGCCCACAAAACAGGAAGGCAGAGAGTAGCTACCCAAAATACAGATTTATTCCAACCAGAAATTGCCCAGGGCTGTAATGGAACAAAATAAATCCCTGTTTTGAGTGTCAGGCAGGACTATTACATCACACAACTTGACTTGATAATTCTGAAGCTCTGTAAGTGCTCCTTTTTATAAAGGTGATCCAAATGTGCATGCACATGCACAGTCAGTAATGGAAAAACCTCCCAATCAAGAGTACCGAGAGAGGGGTCACTGACTCATGAGGGGCAAGGACTGGCTCAAGGGTATTTCCAGATGGAGATACTCACTCACTGAAGGTGGGGTAAAGTCTCACTCTGTCTAGGGAGATTTTCTTGGTTGTTATCCAGGTGCCAGGGGAGAGTCCCTGTTCTACAGAGGACTGAATCCGCTCAGCAATAGAGCTTGGGGGCTCCATTTGGATCAGGTATGGCCTGTGGTCACTTCAGGTGAGCTGGAGGAAAGTGCACAAGAAAGACACTGTAAGGCCAAAAGCAAGTCCATTAAGGCCTCATCTTTGGCAAGCCCCAGCTGTTGTTAGTTTTTGTCAAGACAAGTGAACCTGCAACTTGTGCTGTCAAACCACAGAAGTGCTCCTAGGATCACCTTTTAGGAACAGATTCAGCTGGTTCATGCCCATGGGAACATATGAACTATGTCCCATTCCTACCCATTCCTTATTTCTGGGAAATAAGCCACACATCAGAAATGGTGGACTTTAGAGGGAGACACTTTGCTTTAAGTAGAGGAATGTGTGTTTTAGTAAGCCAGTTGACATGCTGAGGAGATTGAGAGATGTCTCTCTCCTATGGCTTTGTAAGATCATTTACTTCTATCATGTTTCAGTCCTTAAATAACTTCCCTGGCTCTCATGTATCTGAAGATACATTTGATTCTCTGTATTCAGAGAGAATAAATTCAAACTTTAAAAAAGCTTGATCCTCAGTTCACTGAACTTAATTATAAGATTCTTACTAATTTGCTGGAGATGCTTTTATGCACCAGAAGATACCGATATCCAAACACTGACTACCCCAAGCAACAGAATAAAATATATACAGTTGTTAGTTACTATTTTATTAGTGTTCAATGTTCCTTAAGTTTTATATTCTCTAACTGAAAAAGAAGTTTTTTGACTAGAAGTTAGAAAATCATAAATTAATTTAAACCAGTTGTATCTTCTTAATGGATCTTAACCTATTATGTTCTTTCAGCTGTTCAAAATCCAGATAATCTCACATAGGTAATCAGTGGCTCTATGAATTCAATTATATTTTAAGGAGTTCCAGCATCTTATGAGTAAAAACCATGGAAGAGCAAGTGTTCCATGAGCTAACTGGATGGTACATTTTCTCTATGCATTCATTTCTCTAGAAACTTTTCCTAGAGCAGTTTTGCTATTACAATGTCTGTTACAGTACCAATAAAATCAACAATATGCTAAACAGAGGAGAATGGGGGAAGAGGCTGGTCTGCACTGTCTGCAGTAAAAGGCAGAGCACTAGAGAGCAAAGCAGGCTGCAATAGCTCATGTGAAAGGGTGCAGCACTACTCTCACCAACTAAATCCAAGTTACGAGAGTAAAACTTTAGCTCTGCAACACAAGACTTATGAGGAAGGGGGAGACAGATGTTCAGAATGAAGACTGGATACAGCTATTAAAAAAAATGCTTTTGAGAGCACTGGAAATGGTGAGATTTATCATATATTTCTATTTTACTCGTGTTACCAGAATCAAGATTTTGGACAAGTCCAAAATTTTAAAATGTTTGGTTTGTGGGACGATGTTTATTAGAGGTGTACAGGGTACTTGTTCAGTAAGAAACAGGAAATTAAACACGAAATTAAAATGGGCTGCATGTATTCAACACCTGCAAGAGCGGCTGGCTTTGAAGCGGTTTTAGAACATTTCCCAGTGCCCCTAATCTTCAAACTATTACATCAGGATTGTAGGTGTCTCAGGAGACTATTTTTGTCTGTTCCTGTTTTGTCCTTAGTACTGCAAGAAGTGCTCAGAATAAATGTTAAGATGAAGTTCTACATATGTTTTTTTCATTAAAAATTCCAAAGCACTTTTGAAATGAAGAGTGATCCTATGTTCTTCTCAGACTCCTCTAGGAGGAGTTATGAAGGTTACAAGCTTTCCTGGGAGGAAAAAAAAAGCACCTGTGTGGTAGTATATTACATTTTCTGTAATTTGTAAGTATTCAAATGTCTTTAGTAAAGATCCTTCTACTTCTGTTACAAGAAACTTTTGGACTCCCTGGAAACAACTTTTACATGTGTCCATACAGTGTGTTATCAACAGAACAGCTTGAATAACTAGAAAGTGCAAATGGATGACAAAGCTGAGTTACACCGTTAAATAATGCTCAGTAATCTACTTCAGGTATGTGAAGCTCAACAACTTTGCACTGTCACCTTTGAAGTAGCTAGATTTCCTTGGAGATGATCTTCTGGCATAAAGTATGAAAGTATTATTGTCCCTGCTGTGAATCCCAGACTTGACTTCAATTACAATGAGTTTAATATTCTGTGACACACCACGGAGCTTCTGATCTTCTCTGCTTGACTCAGGAGTTCTGCCTTATAAACTGCAAGAACTGCTCAAAGCAGAAAGACTGTGGGGTCAGTGCATTTTCCTGTCCAAACTGAAGGCTATGAAACCATGATACTAAAAAAAACAGTAAAGTGTCAATCCTGCCCTCAGTGTCGTGTCTTCCCTGCATGTGCTTCCAAAGGAATTTATTCTCTAAATTTATTCTCTAAATTAGTTCAGAGTCTTCCATAATCTTTTTCATCATGATGGTTTAAACATAGCTGGCTACCAAGCACCATGCAGCTGTTCACTCACTCCTGCCCTCTGAGGTAGAGGAAGGTAGAACAAAAGGTTTTGAGTGTGGGAAACAGGCCACTGTGGTCAAGACTCCACAAAACTCAAGTTTTCCCCCTCCTCCCTCACTGACCTGGGCCTCTGCAGGACTGTATCTCTCTCTCCCAAAGCAAAAAGGGAGCTCCACTTGCCCTCCCAAAAAAAGAAAGCCCCTAAAATAGCAATCCTAAAGCAAAAAAAAAAAAGAAATTCTCAAGTGATTTTCACCTCTTAAATGGATGTATTTGCAGAGCCTTGTCAGGGGTCAGTTTGACTCAGAGCTAGGAGAGCTTCTCAAAGCTTCTTACAGCTGTCACATCAGCAGCCCCACTTCCCTACTACAGAAACCCAGCCGGACACATACCCAACATACATGGATAGAAAATAAAATAGTAGGTTTCTTAATGAATTCTTGAAGACTTTATCCTAAGAACAAGCTTAAACAAGATTAATTGAAGTTATGTATGCAACAGCAAAGTGCTTGACCTTCCAGTCCTGTAATTGCTCTGATTTTTCACAAATACTCTTTTTAAATTTGCTTTATCTTTTAAAAGAAAAGTCCTATCCTGTGACACCAAAATGTATCTTACAATTACTTACATGCACAGATGACTGAACATCTAGTTCCAGCACCTCATGCCTCTTAGTTATTTTTCTGTGTCTCACAGAAAATCACACAGGATTGGAGCAGAATGCTCTGACTGTTGGTTTCATACAGATAAAAGACAGTGGAACTCAGGAATTTTGGTTCCTTTTCAGCTGCTGTGGAAGAAGAAGTTCAGAACACTTGTTCTGTTACTGCCTGTCTGCCTCAGTTTTAGCTCTGCTCTATCTTTTGCCTTTTACTGAAGTACCAATATCCTCAACCACTTTTAAGACCTCTGTACTAAGTTCTCATTTATCTGTGCTAACCAATTCAAATTCCAGTACCAAGGGAGAGCTGGAACTGTTCAGCCTGGTGAGGGGAAGGTTCTAGTGTGTATTGAGAGTGCTTATGAATACCTAAAAGGCAGGAAGGTGCAAAGTGGATAGAGCCAGACTCCTTTTAGTGGTAGCTGGTGACAGAACCAGAAGGAAACAGAGGAGGCTCCTTCTGATCATCAGGAAACACTTTGTTAACTGTGAGGGTGACAGAGAACTCTCAAGAGTTTTCTCAGTGAGGTGGTGTAGTGTCTGTCAGACTCTGATTAGCAACATATGGAATGACTCAAACATAACAAGCAGGGAGGATATGAGAAGCCTTGTACCTGGTGAAGAGATAAGCCTTCTGTAGTGGGAACACAACAAACTGGCTCTAAGACACTGCAGTTCTATCCACAAAACTATCCTGAAGTAGTGAGACCATGATGAGTTGTCATCTCTCAAGAACATACTCAATAGTGTTTTACCTAAGTCCCTGAGAACAGTCCCCCATACTGTTGTGGTTAAGAAAAGCACCACTGGTATCAAAGATAAAAGGGAAGATTCAAAGGGTATATCAGTTCTCCCCCCAGCTCCCCAAGTTGAGAGACTTAAAAAATTCCTGCTGGAGACATTGAAAATCTTTGAAGATGAACTGATCATCTATTGCCTCCTCTACTCTGCCATCCATCAAGCTAACTCTGTGAGAAGCTGACTGAAGTCAGCCAGAGAAACAGGAGTTGTCTAGAGATCTGCAAAGCTGAGGAGCAAGGGAGAGGCTAGAGCCTGCCAGACACTGTTGTAGCCTGGATTGGTGATCTAACATCTTATCTACCTTCTCTCTTTTCACTTTTCCTCTCCTCTATGAATTAGGCATCTATTAACTTTAGTGATTTCTGTACTCTCAGAGTTCAGCATCTAGTAACTTCAGTGAACTTGATTTCTGTGCAGACCTGTGATGTGAATCTCATTAAATCCACCCAAGTGAATCCACAAACCTGAGTCACTCCCTTCTCTGATTGATCAGGACGTGACAGTGTCTCTTCACAGAGATTTTTATAAGAACCTTTAGATATTCCTGGGCAATTGGTTCTAGCTGGCCCTGCTTGAGCAGAGAATTTGGACCAGATGATCTTCAGAGGTTCCTTCCAACTTCAATTCTTCAGTGATTCTGTGAGTTCCATCTTTTCTAAACTGGAATAGAGAGTATGCAAACAATGTCTCAGGATCATCTAACATGGGTGAATAAGAAATGGAGCAAAGACAATCTAAATACAATGAGAACACAAAGAAAATCTAAGTACAGTAATGACTTATCATATAAGCTCTTCATCAAAAACAGATTCAAAGCAGCAAGGCAGCTTTCAATTCCTGTCTTCACTGTTTCCTTTTGCAGATCCAGCTGACAATCCAAGTGGGTTCCAGCAAGTGATTAATCCTCTACCATGTGTTGCAGTCTTCTTCAGAGTCAGCATGATTGATGTTTCCTTCTTTTCTTTGTCTCAGCATTGGCATTTTATTGCAGCTATTTTTTCTGGGAAAAAAGATGGAGATATTTGTTTAGATTTTAGTATCCAAGAGACACAGAAGGAGCTGATTCTTACATGATGCAAAAGCAAAGAAACCAACGATTATTCTCACTGTATTTATGTCAGTAAGCCTGTCCTTCTCTTTAGTACCTACTCTCTTTATTGGCTTAGCATTTTATTGGAAGACAAAGCATTTCAATCCAAGCATGTGTAAAGAGCCCAGGAAGCATCTCTTGTCCCGTATTTTTCATGACTATGCACCCAAGTACAAAATAAAGTTTCAGCTTTTACTGAGGCTTAATATCAGATGGTCATCATATCTGCTTTCTCCCTCTCCGATTCCTTAAAGGTTTGGGAGGTGCACTCAGTCATCTTTGCTCTTTCTGTACTCACTGCCCACTGGTAGACACACTGATACACATCCAGATCCACATTCCATCACATGCTTTCTCCATCTAAACCCAAAGCTAAACAGGAGCCCTGCTTACCTCCTCACCAAATGCAAGATGCACCAGGAGGAACTCTTATGAAATGGCAGTGGCAGGTTCTTTGTGCCGTAGGCAAGATGAAGATAGAAAGAACAGGTGTAGTGCAGATACAGAAGTACACCTCTCAAATGAAGGCAAAATGGTGCTCAAGGACTATAATTCGTGGCACTGGTGAGAAAGTACCCCACTTCTTTTCCACCATAGCATACTGACTGCAAAGCCTGAAAGAAGGGGTTAAGTTCACAGTGTCTTGTGCTGCTCTTCACAGTCTGAACAACTGAGACTTAATTAAACTATAGGACTAAGCTTTCCCTCTGCCTGGCTGTCTTGCAGCTCTGCCTGCTCAATGAGGCAGGAAAAATGAGGGTAAAACTGAGTGAAAACAATGTATTTTCCAAATGACAACAGATTTTGATAAGATACTCATCTGATAATGAGAAATGCAGGGAGGACAAAGCAGCTGACTGAACGGCTTGATAAACAACCGAACAAAACCTTTTATGGGAGAGCTGGGAGGAAGCTCAGAGTTTGTAGACAAGTGGAGCTGGCAGTTTTGGAAAGACTTGCAACTGAACTGCAACACATTTTCTCTCTTACACTGCCCAGCATGTTTTACTAAAATACTTATGTAAGATTTATGAGGCTGATGAAAAGTTTAACAACTTCCCTCACTTGACTTGTCATTAAATTCTGGCTGTCTTCAGATACTGTGTCCCTGTCAATTATTTATTTTCTCCAAAGGAACAGAGTATAATTTGTTTACACAGGTAATACTCATTCCACAGCAGGTTAGCTACTGACTGCTAAAACTCCTGATCCGTCACCCTCCTGATTAAAAGCACAGAAGTGTACAGCCATGTATGAAGGACTGTGAACTCAGTCATGTAGTGTGCAGAAATTTTTAATGAAACACATTAAGACCATAGGCATGGGATTTTCTGACAAGAATGCCTTTCTCTTCCTGAAGGATTTCATCTGTCCTCTATAGCTGACACTGTGCAATGTAAGAAAATATTCATTTTGGGAAGGCTTGAGTACAGGTTGCACAATTTTAATCTAAGAAATACTGTGGAATATGGATCAGAGGAGTACAACTTGGGCTTGTATCAAATCAATCCCCAAATTCTCTCATTTTTAGGGCAAAATATTTTAACAAATACAAAGCTATCCTCCCTTTAAAAGACTAGATACTTTGCTTCAGTGGGATCTTCAAAAGAACTTGGCATTGGACTGGTATGACAACTTTACATCAGTGCTAACTACCTTTGATAATCACTACAAAGTCATATAGAAATATGACATTTAGAGTGAAATAATGAAACACAAGTCATGGCAAGTTAACTGTCTGAAATATTTTAATATACTGGTAAATTGAAGAGTTCATTTATTTCTAGGCATGGCAAGTGTGATGTGTTATAATATGAAAGATTATTCTGGTAATTATACATTATTGCCCACTTAGGCTTCTCTAGTTTTGGCTGCCTGTGAACACAATACCACTGGGACCTTTGCTTATCTTGTTTCTGTGGTGTAATATGACAGCAAAGGCACATAGAGCAAGTTAGGCCAACTGATTTCTGGCTGTTTACTTTTTGTTCACATCTGAATATACATTTCTGAGACACTTATTTCAAGCATCACCCTTGAGAAAGTTATGGGCATCAGTTCTGCCAGTTAACTACCCATTAACTCAATTGTAAAACAGGTTAGGTTAGAAAACAGCTGCAACCAAACTACTTTACAAACCTGGCCATTTCATTTTAAAAGAAAATTACATTCAAGAGAACAGTAGGAGTAATTACTGACTGGAAGCAAGGAAGGAGGTGAGGGTAGGAGTTAACCACTTAACCTGGAAAAGCAGCAGCTTTTGCATGACAGTGTCTGCCTGGACACTTAGGGTTTCATGGCAATGCTTAGTAGTGAATGGAAATGCTGGTTCCTTTTCACATTTCTGCTAAAGTTTATTTTTGTTTGTTGGTTTGTTTATTTGTTAGGGTTTTTTCTTCATTCCCAGTATCCTCCTGAAAGAAAAGAAATTTAAATTATTATGCATCATTATGGTCAAGGTTCTTGTGGGATCCAGATGGAATCCACAGGATCACACAAAGGATATGAACTGACAGTATGCCAGTCAGTTGTCTTCTTTTATTTGACCTCTAACACCTCATCAGTGCTCTGAGTATATTCAGCAAATTTATAGAAAGTTTCTGCTCCTATTCAGGGTGATGGCTTAATAAATTATTAAAAAATATAAAAAAATCCAAAAGGCAGCCTAGCAGAACATCTGCCACCTTGGAACATTAACACATCCTTTACATTTTTTGGTTAATGACAGGAAACTTTTATGGCAAAACTTCAAATGCTATTTTGTTGTTACTAACATGAGATTTTTCTACTGATGCAGAATATGAATATATCATACTATGTTTTATGTGGCAGTAGATCAATTGGATGGGATTTGCAGAATAGCACTGTATAGCAAAATTCATGAAGGTGATGTATGCTAAAGATGAAGGGTACTGCTAAAGCATAATTAGGTAACATGAGATTTTCCATGCTGCCAGACTTCAGGAGCCTTTAAATTGTCTGCATTTATTGTTCATGGTTTCTTAACGTGAACAGTCAGTTTTAAAATGAGCAATTAATTCTCTTGAAGTGATGGCAAGTACTCTGTGATGGGTCTGATGGTCCTGTGGAACATTGTTGAATCAACTGTTTCATCCTTGAAAAAGTGTCAGATGGCCTTCAGATGATACCCCTCCTTCCTGTGGTGTTTCTGGTGCAGACTGTCCTATCCCTCATTCCAAATCAGCACCACAAATTTGAACATCTGTTTGCATAGAAGATCATAGGCATCTATTAATTCTTCAAATTTGATGGGAAAGCATACATAAATGTACAGGTATTTCTTTTGCAGCAGACAGTATTTTCATAGATTCATAGGGATCAGAAGGGACCTCAAAAGATCATCTAGTCCAATCCCCCTGCCACAGCATCATCACCTAGACCAAGTTGCACAGGAACACATCCAGGCAGGTCTTGAATGTCTCCAGAGAAGGAGACGCCACAACCCCCCCGGGCAGCCTGTTCCAATGCTCCATTACTCTCACTGTAAAGAAGTTACTTCTGATATTTATATGGAGAATGAAGTGCAAATACTATCGCCTGCTACTCTTAGGCAAGTGGTGCGTTACACCTTAGCTCATATTATTAAGCTGAACAGCGGAGGATAAAAGGGTATTTGCTATTGCTTTTCTTGTAAAACCTTGTGAGACAGCACTTTAAATTGTTAGAAAGATACAAGGCTCAGAATCAAAGGTGATTCTTTAAATCAAAGGAAGTTATGAAAAAGACACTAAAGTAATGCTGCAGTTAGAAAATTATCAAAATTTCAAGTGTTAATCTTGGTGCTTTTATGCCAAAAGAGCATTTTATCTTGAAACTAAGGGTAGCTTTCCCAGCAGACCCCCTGTGTCAGTGTGATTGGTGGACAGAGTCTATAAAAGGGAGTGAAGTTCCTGTTTTTTCTCTGTCTTGTAAGACAGAGAGCTCCTCTGCAAGAGAGCTTCCCCTGCCACTCTTTGCCCACAGGGATATGGTGAGCAATGACTCTTGGCCTACCTGCTACCGAAGGGTAGAACACAGAAGAAGCTTCACCTGGCTGTAGCTCTGCCACAAGGGCAACTACATCCTTGTTTTTCCTGAGAGCTCAAACGTAGAAAGCCAGAGCCAGCTCATCCCTGTGCCTGGCAGTGGGCTGAAGAGAGGGGCAACACCTACACACTTTTTTCTCAGCTGGATGGCCTTTGAAGACACCAGAGAGTGGTGAGCTCTTAACCCTCTCCCTCCACCGGAGCCTTAAACACAGGGAAGAAGAAAAGAGAAGGCCCTGTTGCAGGCCCTGAAGAAGGCCTATTTACTACAAAGAGGTGGGGCCCCAGTGCCATGTTGACTCTGTCCCCACCAAGATGCTGTATGCTCTGCCACTGAGAGACTGGGAGAAGCCTCTGATGAGACAGAGAGATCATAAATACCACTCCTAAGCCTTTGGCAAACAGAAAGAGACTGGAAATCTGTATATGCTTACACCTGATGCTGTTACTGCCTCAAAGAAGAACTTCCAAGCCGAGGGGAGCTAGAAGCAAGCCTAAGATGTCAGAGAGGGCTGATGTCTGCAAGAAGACTGGAAAAGGAACTTTTCCATAAGCATGAAATGTGTATTTTGTACTGTATTTCTGCCCCCTCATCCCTCCCCTTCTGTTCTAGAAGTGGGGTGCAATTCTGTGTGTGTGGTGGCTTTATGGTTAGAGTGTTAAGTGTATGCTGTCTTTATCCAGGGCTCTGATCTAAAGCCAAAACCTGATGTGTTAGCTGTCTCCCATTTCTCTCAGAGTGTGTGTAAAGGCATTGTGGTCCAGTTTTACTTTTTTGATTCTTGTACTTATTTGGGGATTTTTTTTTTTTTTTATTGGTGGTGGATTCAATAAATTCTTTTCTTTTTAGCAAAGTTGCTTCCTTGCCTGTTGAGTTCTTGCCAAGAGCTTGTTGCTGTGCTTGAATTGCAGGTACCAACCCAAACTGATTTTGGTTTAAAACATTACAAGTAACTAATGCAAATGTCCACCCTGAGGAAGAGTCTGGAGATCAAACTATGCTTTTTAGCCCTAAAAGCAGGTAACTCAGCTGACTGTGTCATTCATCACAGAAAAATGAAATGCTTTGTTACACCTAACACTACTGGTTTAAACATGATGGTCTGTCTCAGTTTGCATGGTCTACAGGCACTCCATGAAAAAATGTTGGTTGCGTCTTTAGCAAATTACATCACTCCTCAGACTTAACTGGAATAGAAGATACTAAAGGGCAGAAGAGTTCACCACTTCCATTTGAGAAGAGCAAAGAAGAATCAACTTCCTGTTTCCTTTATCTGAGTGTGTACATATGGGGATGTGATTTTGAGTTTTATGCAACCATAAAACTGTCCTGAGTTTAGATGAAGGTCTAAATTGGTTTTGGGTTAGTGCCTGCAATTCAAGGACAAGAACCAGCTCTCTATGAGAATTCAACAGGCAATGAAGCAGCTTTGCTAAAAAGAAAAGAATTTATTGAACCCACAACAAAGAAGCAAAAGAAAATTCCCCAAATAAGTAAAGGAACAAAAAAAAGGTAAAACAAACTGTATCACAATGCCATTGCACACACTCTGAGAGAAATGGGAGACAGCTAACACATCGGTTTTTGGTGTCAGATGAGAGCTCTGGGACAAAACATTCTCTAATCAGAGGGGGAATTCAGCCATCCACTCCATCCATAGAACTCATTAGGGCTCCTGAGGTCCTCTTACTTTGTGATGCTTGTGGAAAAGTCCCTTTTCTGGTCCTTTTGCAGATGCCAGCTTCCCCTGTCTCAGACTTGCTTTTTAACTCCTCTTGTCTTGGGAGTTCTTCACAATGTGACTATGTTCAGCAGATCACAGTCATGATCTTCAGGCCACAACAGAATCTCAGATGCTGGGATACAACATACGTTTCAGAACCCCAGTCTCTTTCTGTTTGCCAAAAGTTTAAGAGATCAGTCCTACCTGCTCTTTTTATCACAAAACTTCTGGCCAACAATAGGAACCTTCAGAAGCCACCTTAGGACCTGTCTTCTCTCCTGCTCATCTGAATTTCTTTCATTCTCTCAGTGGCAGAGATGAGATAAAGGAACCACGTTAGCCCCATGGCCCTGGTCACGTGGGACCAAGTCCCTGGTGAGGAGAGAGGCAACATGCTGCCTGTTGTGGTAAACAGGGCCTGCTTCAGGGCCTCTCTCTCTCTCTTTTCTCTTTCTCTCTTTTCTCTTTCTCTCTTTTGCTTTCTCCCAAGTAGTTACAATTTTGGGAGATGGAAGGAATTAGATACTCATCACCTTCTTGGTATCTTCAAAGACAATCGAGAGGAGTGTGTAGGAGATTGAGCTCCCTGCTTCAGTGTCTCACTGATATCAGAGGCAGGCTGGGAACAGCAGTACAGTCCAAAGGCTCAGCTCCCTCTCTGTGAGCTCCCCATGGTGGCAGGGCCATAATGGCTGGGCTGGGCTAGGCCCTTTATGTACCCCATCCTGAGGCAGAGGGGGAGGGAGCAGTGTGTGGCCTCTCAGCCCAGCAGAGCTCTTTGTCTGCCAAAAGTAAAAGAAAGGAAGGGTAACATGTGGAAGTTCACCCCCTTTTATAGGCTCTGTCCACCAATCACCTCTGGAATCAGGACACTGCCACAGGGGTCTGATGAGACAATTATCTCTAGTTTCAAAATAAAATGCACTTTCGGCATAAAAGCACAAAATCAAACACCTGAAAATTTAGCAAATTTTCAAACTACAATAATGGACTGTTTTCAGAATTGCAGCATGGAAATCTCAGTGGAAGGGTGGGATTTTGGAGGATGCATTTGTTTGCACACTTAAACACTACATTCCTAACAGTTTAGTCTCTGAGGCTTGGCTTTAAGTCTGTATTTCTTTTTTCTCATTGTAGGAGTGATTTTATTGTTTCTCTATTTTTTTACCAATTGAAATCATAAAAATACCCACTTTTTATTGTTATATTTAAAAATATTTGGAGCTGCACCTTAGTGCAGATTAATTGTGATTCACATGATGATACTCTTTCCTGTTGTGCATGAGTGTTTAGTACTGCAAGAACTAATACTATTATTCAGTATCTCTTTCTAGAAATTTCCCTTACTCTGCAGTCCCCATTACTTAGCTTAGCTTTGTAGTTGCCAAGTGATTAAAATTGGGACATTTCCCTTGTGTGCAGAAAAGTATACAGCATTGTTAGAAAGATTTTGTTGCATAATATGCAACTTCCTATTCTAAATGTTGCCCTTGCAGTTCTTCCAATTTTTCTTTCACAGTCCTTAAGCCCTTCAGCCATCTGTAAGCCATTATCACCTCTCTTTTTTTCTCTTTTTTTCTGACCCAATCTAAAAATATCCTAGTTGTTTCTACGTATAACTGAAAAAGCCAAGACATTTTCCTTGCTTTTCTGTAAAATCCCTCCAGTTTATTGATACCAAGTGACATGATATCCAGTACAAAATTCTGTTGTAGATGTGTCATTTTTTAATACTTGGTTGTATGGAGGGATTTATTAATTTCCAGCCTGCTGTGGGGTGACCCTTGTCCATGTCACATGACTTTTGTGGCATGTGACCACCAAAGGATATCCCTCTCCATGACGCTGTAAGAGATCTGTAAGACATGGAAGGCTTTCTATTTTTATTTCAGTATGAAGTACCGGCTCTCTCTGCTCTGCCACATGGACCTGGTGAAAGAGAATCCACTTCCAACTTTCTTTCTCTCCCTCTCTCTCAGTCCTGGTCTGGGGTGAGGGTTAGATCGGGATTTGTGGCAGAGGTTCAGATCATGGTTTGTGGCAGCAGTGGCATATGTGTGCTGAGAAGTAAGGGGACAGAGTCTGGGAGCTGCTTTACTGCTGGCTTATCAGCTGTTCACAGTTTTCGTCTTCACTTGTAAATGCATTTAACCCTACCTTGTTCTCTGTTAATAAAACTTATTATTTTTCTTTAATATAAACTTGTACTAATTTTTTTGTTGTGTTTTAAGGACCCTGGGAAATCTAAACTAGGACACAGCCACAGCACATGTTTATTCTACTCATGAAAATTCCTTTAGGCTTTCATGTAGTCAAATCACACCTAGTCTCATTTGTATTCTTGTAGTTCATCTTCCCCTTTGCTACTCCTGCTTTAATATTTCTTTCATCTATTTAATTAAATATGTATTGGAATTACAAAAAAAACTTAGCGGATCCAAATTCCAAACTGAATCTTACAATCTTACATTTACGATTCTAGTTCTTCAAGTTTCCATATTTAATTTCTGATATGTTAGCATTTAACTGTCCCATGTAGGCATAAACTATGAAATTCATTTACCTGCAGTTCATTATGTAAATAAAAATTAAAGTTAACACAGTTTACACTTGAAGTTCCCATACACAAAGTGATCTCTATCTCCAAAAACCAGTGTTATATCCCTAGGTACCAGAGTAAGAAATGAGTTTCCCATTAGCAGACTTTGAGCTCAAACAAGCACCTCTATTGAACAGGTGATTTGTCCCTCCAAAATGAGAAATTATCAACAAGAACTTTTGAAGAAATATTTGTTTTGCAGAAATACATGATGATCAGAAGTTATTAACCTTCAGATGCCTAATTTCTGGTTTCTCTGAGATCATATTTTTATCACTTTACCTTAAGCTTCTCAAGAGGCACCAAGTAATCTAGTAAGAAAGAGTGACCTCTTAACTCCATATCTTCTGAAATGGATCCCTTATCTGTCTCTAAGGATTTTAATCTACTGCTCTGACATAACATTTGAATAATAACAGTGTCATGAGTTGATCACTGACCCCTTTGATATCACATGACCCTTGTAAAATGAGCCAGATATCCCTCTCCACTATCCTATAAGTTACCCATGAAATATGGAAGGCCTTTTCTTTTTGGTTTCTGGCTCAAAGTTGAGTGGCAATCATTCTCTCACTCTCTCTCTCTGTCTCCTGCCATGCAGTCCTGGTAAAAGATAATCTTTCTCATCGCTCTTTTCTGTCCCTCTCCCTGTATGTCTCAGCTTTGGCTGGGAAAAGAGCAGGAATGGCAGAAGCAGCTGTTCTGGAAGGGAGAATAGGTGGGCCAGAGGGCTGAGGCTGCTTGGCTGGTGCCTAATCATTATGTTTACAGTTTTGGAGTTTTATTAATGGGTTGCAGTTTTTCCTTCACTTGCCTTTTAACCATTTCTTTACTCTCTATTAATAGAACTTCCTTTTTTTGTTTTTTTGTTTTTTTTTTGGTACTATACTATTTTCCTTGGGTTTCTGTTGTATTTTAAAGGCCATGAGAAATCCAAACAGGCACAAAATACCCTAAACCAGGGCATACATGATACACACTTCAGTTATAGGAGAGAAATTAGCAGGACAGTTATCCTTTCTCTCTTTGAAAGTCAATTAACTTTGTCAAACTAACAATTGACTTTGTTAGTTGATGTTCCCATTTCTTCCCATGATGTCTCCTCCTCAAAGCAGGAAAAAGCTGTGTTTCCATAAAGTTCTTTCAATCACTTAATAATTTAAGATTCACAGTCTGGAGAGATAATTTGCATATATTAACATTTAATACATATTGCTTATTTTTTTTAAACAACAAAACTACTTTCATTTGCAATACTCTCAAAGCAATCTGTCTGAAACCTCTCCAGTAAGTAAAATTAAACCAGATTCAAACATGAATATACACCAGCAATTCATCCTGGACTTAGAAAGTAACCTTTTACCTCAGTCGACTGCATGCCTGAGTTGAGATCTGCATCATAACCAGTTCCTCAGGTGTCTAAAGGATGAAAGATACTCTTACAGGTACCCTCTGAGAACTGCAGGCACCTACTACTCCCACCACTGACCAGATATAGGAGATTTCCAGAGTGGTTGTCCCAGAACACAATACTTGAGGATAAGCAGAAGGGGCTGGTGACCAAATGGAAAAGCACCTTCAGTGAAATTAAACTGAAAAAGAGCCCATTCCGTCAAGGGAACTGCAGAAAGTAAAAGTAAGGGTCTGTTCTCTTTCCAGTATAGTTCAGTTACAGGGAAAGGCATCAAGTACATACTTGAAGTTGGAAAAAATACAGATTGGGAAGCAGAGTTTCTCTTAGAAATTACACTTTTGTTTAACCCTTCATGTCAGAAATTTTCTTACATCTGAAATGTTTAATTCCAGTAATTGTCTTCTACCAGATGCAGTAGGTGTAATAAGATGCTTTCTAAACTGAGTTTGGCAGCCAAATCATTCATTCAGCACCCACACAGAATATTTGTGGTTTGTTTTTTCTTAAATTCACCATCTGGGTCTGCTTAGGGAACAATTTTACAATTGAAATTAAAATACAGATAGGGATATTTATGATGTAGGACAACTCTTTATCAAATATGAACAGTGAAGAACGCCACACCTTAATTTTTTGTTGTTTGGTTGTTTCTTGTTTTGTTTTCTTGGGTTTTTTATTTTTTTTTTATTTAGGAGACTGGTGCTATTACTATTCCCTATTTGTGGAACAATAAAATAAAAGAGAAAGATAGTAATTAAATGTGTTACTGCTCACTGAATCGGTTGATTCCATTTTCATTGCAGTTCCAGTTGAATTGTGCTTTATGCCTTTAGATGATGTTCTGTCTACATAATGTTGCATACAGAACAATTGTGCAAGTTTGGGCTGAGTGCCTTTAGCTAAACAGCATTTCTAAGATCATGATTCATGCTTCTGTTCTTTGTTTACTGTACAAATAGTGACAAAGGGTGTAAATGGTATCTTTTCTTCACTGCTCCTTGCAGCATCTTGGGCAGATCAGGGTTCTTCCCCTCATGCTTACTATCACTGCACCACACCATCTTCTGTGTTTTAACAGGCTTTAGAGTTTTGTATCCGTAGCATTTGTCCTTAGCCATAGAATCACAGAATATCTTTGGGTGGAACAGACATTTAAGATCACTAGATCCAACCTTTGACCCAGCACTACCAGATCACCAATAAATCACGTCCCCAAGCACCGGTTCCACACATGATTCAAATATTTCCATGGATGATAACTCCTCCAATGCCCTGTGAGTAGCTTATTTGTCCTACCAGTCTAGCTTATCTTCCTTAAAATGAACACACTTGTGTATGACTTCCCTCTTCATTTGAAGAGGCTGTAATGTCATGAACAGATCTTGAGAACTGTGTATTCCATTTCAGATGCTCAGAGTTCAAGTATGTTACCAAGCACTCCATCTATTCTTCGTTCATGCCTGGTATCAGAAAGAAAAAGATTTGGAAACAAATCTTTTTTTTTTTT
>VZRI01011115.1:21305-49866 GCA_013397515.1 Upupa epops | reverse complement strand
TTTTTTTCCCTCCAGATTCATTGGTCTTCTCACATGTCTCACAGACAGTGATATGATAGAGCTAGGCAAGACTATGCTTGTGGTCTTACTTTATAGGATACATAGATATATATGGACAAGGTATTAAAACTGTGCTCCTTTGATTAGTGTCTGAGACTGTTCATTCTAAAATGACATCAGAGCATCTCTGAGACTTGCATGCTGCATGCTGCTTTTCAGTATTGCTGAATGCAACTATCATCTGTCTGAGAGTACAGGAAAGGGTAAATAGATGAGTGCTTGTGGACTAGGAATCCGCAAGAGATCATTTAGACAATCATACCACCTAGCTTTCACCATGCCAACATTGTGTAACTGGCAATCTTTTGTTCTATGTTTCTACTAGTTTTTACCCTCTCTATATTTATTACCCCCATCTTCAAAAAGAGAATCCTTCAGCCACTGGACCAATCCCTGGAACCACAGGCAACTCAGAAGAATGTGTCCCTATATTCCTGAAAAGCATGAGACAAAACTGTTAGGCCTGTACTTTCTGACTGTCTGAAGCTCTTAAATCCTACTGTCAAAATTGAGATCTGAGAAGATAAAGGGATATTTACCACAGGTGGTGGCTGTAGTATTTTTTACTGGTGGAAATTTGAACAGAAATTTTTTCAATGCGTGTATGTGTTTGCACATGGAATACAATGGTAATTTGAGTATGAAACCTTAACAGTATAGGTCATTCACTGCCATGTTCAGACTAGCAAAACTAGAATGCTCAGCTGAATTTTGAAAAGCAGTGAACAATTGCTACTACCTTGTAAAGGACCTTTTAATTTTCTCCCAGGATCCTCTTTTTGAGCTACGTCTAACCTGCAAATTGTCACACAAGTTTCTGTAGCAGCAGCAGGACAGCTGTCCAGTTGTTTTATTCATGAATAACAGTCTGAAACAAATACAGTTGTCTGCTTAATGGCTCAGAGTTCCTGCTATCGTTACAAAGGTGATCTGCTGTCACTCATGCATTCAACAGCACTCCATCAAGTGCTCTACTATCTTCTGTGCTGCATCTGGAGTCAACACAGCCTTCTGCATTATCCTCTGCTCTTCAAAAGAATCACAGAATATTCCTAGTGGGAAGGGACCTCTCAGATCACTGAATCAAACCGTACACACAACAACAACAAAACCCGAATCCTAATCAAACAGAAGCACCAAAAAGATGAGTCCTCCTTTGGAGAAATGTTCTGTGGGACTCTATGCACTACACACAACCTCACTGTTTAGCCAAGATGAATGTAAATTATTGCTGGAGCTCCTAAGAGGGCAGCATGTATGTTTGTGAACACTCTGGATGAGTCCTATACACTTGACTCTTTGTGAATCAAATATTACCATTCTGTCTGTCCTGGTTTAGATTATTTTGTGCTTGTTTGGATTTTTCAAGGTCATTAAAACACTACAGAAAACCAGGGACAGCATTATATAGTAAAGAAAGAATACTAAGTTTTATTAACAGAGAGTAAAGAAAGGTTTAAATGATCATTGCACGACACTGTATCATCTTTCCTTTTTGATGAACAAATACAGCTATTCTTGAGAAGATTCAAACAATGTTAGAAAATGCATGTCCTTCCATACTTGGCCCCCACACACCCTGCTTTCTATATTAATAACTGGAATACAGTTCTCTGCTGGGAAAACTATTCAGGGAGATGTATAGTTCAAAGTCTTACCCCTGGCAATGAATGTGAACCATATATCGATGCCCTGGGACTTGGAGCTGCCTGTTCAAGTGCTTTGGAAAAATAACACTGTTGTGTCCTTCTACAATAAGTGAGTTCTCCCTAACTTTTCAAGGATGGAGCTGCCTGCCTGTTGAGATTAGTGCAGTTATCCATGATGTGTCTTGCAGGCACTAGAAGCAGTCAAACAAACCAGCCTCAGTTATTTCAAACTGCTAGACCATGATTAGAGGATCCAGACAGCTGTCCTTATACCAGTATTTCAACAATGTTCCCCTTTGTATCACAATCTATCAAGAAATGCCAGTCTTTTATGTCCCAGATACCTGGATTTATCTCTGGAATGTTACTAATTTTTCTGGTTGGAGATCCTTTTCCCATCTTTTCCATTCTTGCAGTTTTTTCAAGTAAAAGGGCAGTGCTCAGGCAACACTATTGTTAGGGGCCTGGCTGTTGCTTCTTACAAAGAAATTCACATTGGGCTTCAAACTGTAAGAAGGAGTACTTTTGGTCTGTCCAAGGACATTGCGTTGAGGGGTCTTCAAACAAAGTGACCTCCGTTTGGGATGTCCCAAAATTTCTCATTTGACAAAAAGCCAGATGGGGTCCTACTCATTCCTGTACTAAGCCTTAAAGACTTACTTAAGTACCTGGTATCAGTACTATGTCCAGAACAAATGCCAGTAAGATAATATTTTGCCAGATATATTTTCATGGGTACTGCATATGGACAACAATAACAGGAGCAAGAATAAGTGCTTCCGTGCAGTTTTTCCTATCTATATATACATATATTTAGGTACTATCTCTGTTGGTTCTTCCTACTCCTCTTTCCTCTGTACTCAACTTGAATACATGAAAGGACACAAAATGACTGTCCATTCCACCTCTGTTTTCCATAGATACAGCACCTGGAGAAGAAAAGAAGGGATGTCTTGAAATATAATGAAAAAAAAAAATCAATAAAAGACTAAAAATACGTAATGAAGTCAAATAAATTAATTTGGAAGAATTACTATTACTATAGTTCTGTCTTTAGTAAACTGTTCAGTTCCCACAGATCACACAAAAGTGTACGGAAGCCTATCAGTAGTATCAGTCTCATGGTGCTTATTATGGACTTTGATTCTGCTGTGCTTATGATTAGGAGTAGGCATACTGGGCTTGTGCATGAATTTAATCACTTGTGTGAATGCTTGCAGATAGACTATCAGATTATGATCCTCTAAATATTCATGCTTGAACTCAACTTCAAACACAACAGTGTTCAAACTGCATACATTTTCTGCAGTTTCAAAGCCTCCTGGAAAAAGAGGGTATCACCTACACTGTACTTTGAATTTGGTCATGTAGTTTCTTCACTGGCTCATAATGTGATGTGTAAAGTACTTAGACAAAGCTAATCTTCCTAAGAGGAATCAAATGCCTTGATCTCATCTATCTGTGTGTGGTTGCATACCTAATTTTGGAAGAAATTATAATCTATGAAATGTGCAAACTCTGAAAGTGCAATTTCACTGTTCCTGGAAGTGTATCTCAGTGTAGTGATATTTCTAATAAATGGCTTACATATTTTCCAGAATTTTTATATAAAACAAATTTTGAAAAATGAGATTGCAATTACAAATGTGAGTAGACAATATTATTGTGTTCAGGAAATTTTGCCTGCTCAGCTGTGTGAAAGCATCCATGCTGCCTTTAGCAAATCATTTCTGAGGCTTTTCAAATAAAGCAGTGAACTGGTACTGATGCTTGCCAATTGACAAAATAACTTATTTCACCTACAGATAGGATTGTCTTATGATTTTGATTAAGAAAAATGTCTCCAAAGGTGCATGGTACCTTATTTGTGATTGTTTTTACTATTCCAGTCTTCCTGAGGTATTATGATTCTTGAGTACCAACCTGAGATATTTTCTTTGGAAATATGTCTTAGGCCTTTTCTACCATTGCTGTCTTCAACAGCAGTAAACAGTGTTTACACTGTAAACACAGTATCATTACATACTCTATGTATTCTTCCCACATATCACAGTAATTGGAGAAAGAAGTACTGGCTAAATGTACTTGTTGAGGTTTGGCGGGTTTGTTTTTTTCTTTTGCCTCCTGCTCACAAATGGCTTTCTCAATTTCATTCTGCCTAGCTTTGAGAGACATCATCAAGGTATGAAAAGACTAATGATGAAAAGGAAATTAGTAGCTGTCAACACTGCATCAGAAAAATGATTAGTCTGTTATGACTACAAACAGTAGCACAAAAAATGAAAATACACTTTCAAATTAATTAGCATTTAAGGGAAATAGGTTTGGAATAATTATCAGATTGCTTTTAAGGAAATAGGTTTGGAATAATTATCAGATTGCTTTTAAGTAGCTATGTTTATAAATGCCCCTCTACTTTCTATTAACTCCTTGGTATGGAAAAATAACAAAAAAGTATATGTTTTGAGCTTTGAATATGTTGTTCATAACTTCTTCACAAACAAAGGCTCATGAGAACACAAAACAAATGGTATTGCCCTGTTCCTTGCAGCTCCAGTGAAAGTAAATTTCCTATTCATCCCAAAGAGTCTTCATTGCTCCTATGTATTTGAGGAATTGGCACACTTCTCCACGCTGTGACTCTGTGCCAGCCTCCCTTAGGTGAGGGACCTTTGAGTAGACTGTGACCACAGCATGTAGACATCCACTAGAACTCTTCTTTGGAAGCCCATGAAGGCTGCTTCCAGCCTATTGCATTTACAAATGGATGTAAAGAGAACCAGATCTTATTCACTCTTTTTCTCTCTCCGTACCTTAAACACTATTTCATGTATTTCTCTTTTCCCCTCTAAGCTGATCTAATGCTTTCTAAAGTGACTGCTATCAGGGTCATAGACACTGTGCACCGGCTTCTTGGGAGCTCAGTTTTCAAATAATCTGAACACCAGAAGTACTAGATCTTTTACTAGTTTCATTTTCCTTTGAGCAGTGCATTTCTGTAAAAAACAAATAAGCATTCTTTATTGTCTTCTTCCTGGCAAGCTAGGAATAGCCGTGAAGAGAAAAATAACCAAACTTGAGGCTGTTGTTGTAATTTGCTCTTTGCAAATGTGCACCTACCTTGTTGAATATTTTTCACATACAGATACTTCATTGACTGGAAGAATGATGGAGACAGCTACTTTACAATAGATGCTACTGAAGGAACCATTGCTACTAATGAATTACTGGACAGAGAAAGCACAGCACAGTACAATTTCTCTATAATTGCAAGTAAAGTTAGTAAGTATGGTGCAAACTGAATTATCATGCTACTGTCGTGTTTGTTTTCAGAACATAGTGCTCAAGTCTAAATATACTATGAAGAGTGCATGCATTGCCAAGAGATTTTTTAAGAGGACTACATAAATATAATTTTGCTACACTTATTTGTCATCTGTGTTCTTCAAACAATCCTGTATAGTAAGTTTTTTCTAGTTGCTCTCAAAGACCTGAAAGTCTAGTAGATTGAAAGCTAGCCATGTGTCACCAATGTATAATTGCAGCCCAGAAGACCAACTGTGTCTTGGGCTGCATCAGAAGTGTGGCCAGCAGACCAAGAGAGGGGATTCTGTCCCTCTGTTCTGCCCTGCTGAGACCTCACCTGTGTCCAGCTCTGGAGCCCCAACACAAGAAGGATGTGGAGCTGTTGGAGCAGATTCAGAGGTGGCCATGGAAATGCTCAAAAGGCTGGAGCCCCTCTGCTCTGGGGACAGGATGGGGAAGTTGGAGTCATCCAGCCTGAAGAGTAGGCTCTAGGGGGACCTGATAGTGACCTTCCAACCCCTGAAAGTAGCTTGGGGAGAACTATTCAAGGGCGAAGGAACAATTGGATGGGAACTCATGGTGTAGCCTGGGAAAGGGCAGATTGAGGCTGGACATGAGGATAAAGTCCTTGAATCTGAGTGTGGGGGATCCCTGGGACAAGCTGCCTAGAGAGGTGGTGGAGGCCCCATCCCTGAAGCCATTCAAGGTCAGGCTGGATGAGGTTCTGGGCAATCTGGTCTTGTAAGTGATATCCCTGCTGGTTATAGGGGAGTTGGACTAGATGCCTTTTGGAGGTCCCTTACAATCCTATTATTCTATAATTCAGTGATTCTATGATTGTATGTAGGAAACACTTCCTTTAGAGGCTTAAAAACATTTTATCAGCATGAAAAGCTGTACGGAAACCTTTTTAATTCCCATTTCTGATTTTCTAATTCACTCCATAGGAAGTTAGTTTAATCAAACTACAGGCTTTTCAATCTACTTTTTGGAGGAATAGCAATTTAAAGATTAATTCAATTCTCAGAGAAAATGTAAACTAAGACTGAATCAAGATTTATGCCCTTAAATAAATTGATTTTT
This sequence comes from Upupa epops, assembly GCA_013397515.1. Lineage (NCBI taxonomy): Eukaryota > Metazoa > Chordata > Aves > Bucerotiformes > Upupidae > Upupa > Upupa epops. Next base: position 43,768 of record VZRI01011115.1, on the reverse strand, counting down.
GTGCTGTATCTCTTCTTGTGTTTTCTCTCTGCATAAGGCTTTATGCCTAACCACTTGTTTCCTTTACCTGCATGATTTGGAGGATGCTTTTTCTTTTGTTTCTTGCATTTATGTCTTCTCCCATATAGCTTTATTTTAATAAGAGTTCCCTTCATCCATGTATCTGCAGCTTTGTTCATGGTTGTCCTTCTGTGTAGCGTTACTCACTTGTGGTCCTGTCAAACAGAAACTCTCATAGGTATATACCATCTTTTAACTACAGTCTTTGGTCACTTAGTGGTTGTAAAAAAAGCCACAGATAGCTTTCTGTTTACGTAACAGTCTGTAGAAGACGACCTCTGCTGCATTTCTTATTCATTCTGCACTGGTTATGTGTCCAGAAACACAAGTTTATAAAGCAAAGAACGTGTTTCCCCACAAGGTGTTGCTTGGCACAGAGTGTTCAAAAAGTAATACATTGTGCTAACACAAAAGCGGAGATTTTGAAAGCAGAGAAACTATACATTATTCAAAATGTTAAAAAGGAAAATCAGTTGCCATCATCTCAAAAAGAACTGTGCGCTCACTTGTTGGAACCTGAAAATACAGTGAGGACACCTCTGAAATGAAACTCTGAATATTATTTGTAGCTTGGGAAAAAAGTACACTAACAGAGGAAACCAGCTTTCAAAAGTGGTTGAGTTCATGGAGATTCATGTGCAGAAAGTCCAGCAGAACTGTAATTAATTTTCAGAGAAACTGAAAGGCAGGAAGATGCAGAAAGGAGTTGTCATAGAGGTCCATTTTAGAGTAAAACTTCACTAGATTTATTAATGGACAAAGAAAATTTGATATTTGCAATTTTTTCCTTAGGTAAGACAGCAATTCAAGTAAAGTTGCTGAGAAACTGTTTATTATTAAAGCTGCCTAAATCATCCAGCTTTCTCTGTGTATCTTCCAAGCACAAATAATGCTACTGTAGCACTGCAGCAAGTAGCCTATATTGATGTTTCGTCCATTCCTCACTTTAGTATCTGCACCTGAGACATATTTGTGATCCATTCCAGCATACCTCAGAATGTTTACACATTGATCATTATCCATAGCATTAAAAACAACTGCCATATCAGTACTATACCAGTAATAGGCAATATTTGGAGGATTTGAAGTTTTTAACTGTCAAAACTTTATATACAGATGTCTAACTAATAGCTGACACAGAAATAAAGGTTGGGATTTTAGGGATGATGCAGTGCACAGAAACAACAAAGGTTAGAGAACATCGGACAGGAAAAGAAGACTGGGGAGGGGTGTGTGTGTGAATTACTATGTTTAAAGAGTTTCTGTTGTAAAAGAAATACATTTCCACTTATTCAGTGCTGATATGGAAACACTGGAACTGGCGTTCCAGTAAGAGAAAAGGTAGACTATGCAGTGTCTTCAGATATACATGACTATCTAAGGAAAGTGACCTAGTATTGCAATTAGCTTAGTTTCATTAACTTGCCTCAGGAAGGGACACTATGGTGACCTAAGTGTTTTCAGAGAGAAAAATAAATTAAACCGATTTTGCCATCATTCCCCTCTATGTGGAAAATGATGCCAAGGTCATGAGCAGGCATTCATGGACTTCCTGCCTCTGCCTTAGCCCTGGGGCCTTATAACTGATTGTTCCCTTTTGTTGTTCTATAGCTTCAAAATGAAACCATGTATGAAACAAAGATGTTGCCTCTATTAAATTTTTTTCTTACACCAAATGAATTATTGAAGTAATGTGATGTTTGAGCAATTAAATTGCCTTTCAAACAGTGGTATAAATGAGATGTTGCTTTAATAGCTAAATATAGCAACCAGCAATTGATATCTGTAAATGTAAATATGGATGCTCCATTTGGTCCTTTCTTGCAAGCTGATCAATATTTACTATTATAATCACTACAGCACTAGAAATTACCATTATTAAAATAATACATTTTAAAAATAAGGCAGGAGAGAATTACCTTGTGTCTGTCCAGAGTAGAGCTACCAGTCATATGAGGAGAGGCTCAGGGAGCTGGGCAGGTTTAGTCTGGAGGCTGAGGAGGTCCTCTTTGCCCTCTACAATTCCCTGAATGGAGGTTATAGAGGGGTGAGTGTTGGTCTCTTCTCCTTGGTAACTGCTGATAGAAGCAGGGGCAATGGTCTGAAGTTGAGGCAGGGGAGGTTTAGATTAGATATGAGGAAGAAATTCTTTACAGAAAGAGTGGTTTGGCACTGGAAGGGGCTTCCCATGAAGGTTTTTGAGTTGCTGTCTCTGGGTGTATTTAAGAAGTGTGTAGTCATGGTGCTTTGTGACATGCTATAGTGGCAGCATGGAGGGGGTTATTTTGTATTTTTCAATCTCGGGTATTTAGGTTTTTTTGTTGGTGTGGGGATGTTTGGATTTGGTGATCTAGGAGGTCCTTTCCAACCAGGATTATTATGTGATTCTGTGATTCTGTTGTGGAGGGGAGTTATAAAAGATCTTACTCAAAAGACTTGGCAAACTGTCCAGTCCTCATTCTGCATTTATGTGATACATGAATGTAAGGATATATATCAAGATCATTCCTCCTTAAACCCCATGTCCTGACTTTTCACCCCTGCAATACCAGACATGCCTTGCAGAGAGACAGAACTTAGCAGAAGTAATTATAAAATCTACTTATCCTAGTCTTCCTTGTGTCCACATGTAGACTCACAGCCAGGGAAGACCTGTTTAACCAGTTATTACAGTATACCTTACGAATGGACTGTAGCTGCTGGTACTAAATTGGGAAATGGGGAAGTTATCTGCTCAAGCTAGGCAAGGATAAACTGAATGTATCATTATACTGTGATCTTTATTTCTAACCCTGAAAAAACTACAAATAACTCACCTAAACACTGTCTGGGAATCTGTTTCCAGACAGCAGCACAACTGACACTTGAGAATATCTGAGCAGCGTAGCCAGCACAGAGTGATGAATAACCTACTGTCAGGTTTCACACAAGGCACCATAAGTTTGCTCTAGCCCTTGTTAAAGAAGCCTGTACCAAAACAGAGATCACTTTTGGTGGTAGGTAGATGATTATTGTGCTGACACATGGACACAGATGAGAAGGCAGCTGAGCAGAATGTCCCCTACCTACAGAAATATTGAATCAGCCTGTATATAGAACAAAGTCCACTGATAGGGAGAGGATGTTTCAGACTCACATTTTTATCCCCCATTTCACTTCATAATTCCTCTATATTTCTTTCCATTCACTGACTATATTTCACAGTAGGATTTTTTGTACCTTTGTAGATAAATCAGCCCTCTAGTAACCAACATGTTTGCTGATTCCAAACATTTTTGATCCCACAGACATTTCTTAGGCTGTACAACAGCCTAAGAAATTAAACATGGCTAGCATTCATTGCAAGTGCAAAAACCAGCTGGAACTAAGAAACCTATATCTATACCATTAAACACTCTTTCCTTCCAGACAGGGTACCCATGTGTAAATCAGTTCTTTGCGAGTGGTCCCTGTCCCTGTCTAATTCTCAGCACATGCATTTGAATTGTTCTCAAGACCACTAGTTGCCCCAAGCTGAAACTGTGTCAAGAAAAAAACTGCTTTAAGAATGCAATGTCATAAAAAAATCCCAATCCAGTGCTCAGGGAGTTCCCCAGTGTGCAGCTTCACTACATAATATGGAAATTTTTTTGCATTTAAAAAAAAAAAATCAATAGACAAAATATATAAAATTTGATGTCTGCTTTCCTGTCCTTGAAACACTAAAGCTGAAACTAGATATGAAGTAACCATGACACTTCTTGTCCAAACCAGCTTTCCAACTCTAAGTCAAGCTACACATTTTGTGATTGCTGAAGAATCCTCTGTTTGAATTTCAAGATGGGGTTTACCTTCTCCTGCATAAAGATGAAGAAATCACCAATTCTCCTCAATGGTGTCTATTTTGTCAGAATTCTTGTATTCTCACAAGTCTGTTAGTATTTTCTACTACTGTAATATCCTCTAACCTTAAATAAGTTAAGAGATTGTGGTACTCCACCAAAAAAGGACTTTAACTGCCTTACTAACAGGAAAACTGAGAAAGAAAAAAGCTAATTAATTTGCCTTTATCACACAGGCAGAATTGGAACCTGAATTCACTGAATTCCTAGGCTAATGATTTTACCGATTTCTCACCAGTGTACCCTGCGTTTGGGAGGCATGAGCAAATGTTTTCAGTGAGTCACTCTAACATAGCAGCATGTATGTCACTGTTGTCCTTGTAGAACTCAAAAAGAGTTGATTTTGAAACAAACAGCAAACAAAACGAAAGAGAAAAAAGAGGTCAAGGATGCAAAGTTCTATTTTAAAAGCAATTTTTCATCCTTGATCACAACCACTACTGCAATTGTAGGTCTTTGTTATTTACTAAATTCAAATTCTGTTATAGAATGAGTAAAGTGATACCAACACAATCAGAAGGAAATTAATTACATAAATAAAGTCCAGAAGTAGATCCATCTTATCATGTAGTAATTCTGTCAATTTCAGATTTAATTGTTGATGATCAGTTCAACTTTTCCAAAATAGGAAAAATCTTGGCTTTCTCTATCTTCAGAGAATCTTAGAAAATTAATCACAAATCATCAGTTAGGAAAAATTGTAAAAAACTATATTCAAAACTGTGTTTAATTCCAAGTGTGCTATCCTGTTGTGATGTTGAAGGAAGGCAAATACTTCATTAAATTAAAAAACATAAAGATCCATAACTTGCACACTGATCCTAAAAGCTGAAAAAACTGATGTAACGTACTTTAAAAAAACAGCCTAAAAAGTGTCCGTATAAAAACTTTTTTAATAGAAATTATCACAGCCAGCTAATACCTGCAGTGTACACGACATGTACATTTTAAATACATTCATTCTTTCCTGTAAAGGCAGAATGGAACATATTTCTGAAAGGGAATGGCCTGGCCTCTAAGCCTGTGTTTTGTTGGCAATGTGTTAATCTCTAAGGTGTTTGATGGATGAATCATGAACTCCTGCTGTCCTGTTAAGCACAAAATACCTGAAGGAAAATCCAAGTGATTTGTGTTTACAGTGAGTACTGTTAGGAGGGAAGATTTAAATTAGGTATTTTCTGCCAGTAACTGCATGAGCAGGCCTTTTCTGCTATCTGTGCACATTCAGTTCAGGGTCCTGCCCTCTACTCACTAAAATAACTTCTTAGTAGTACTCTTTTGTTTCCTATTGTAGAAGGAAACTAATACAACTGTGAGCATGTGATCTGTTTCTTCCAGCTCTTTGAGGATTTAAAGAATCACTACTAATCACTACTAATCACTACTACTTGCTACACCAAACTCAGCCTTCATTCATACATTCATACAATGTTCATACAATGCTTTTCTTCACAGAGATACTTTGTGGGTAAGGATGACGCCAAACTGGAAATGCTGAGGATTCTAAGAGCTATTATTACATACCTTTGCTATTCATTGTATATGAATAGCCCCCCACTATGGGTAGTGGGGCTTTGTGGTGTTTTGTGGTTTGTTTTTTTTTAAAATTCTAAACTAAGCCTGTAGGATTTTATAAGTAATTTTATTCATTACTTGTAAACAAGTAAAGCATACTTCTACTTGAAGTTTCCTACTTAACTAGGAAATCATGGAAGAATACCTTCCAGCTTTGACACAGGCCTCTTCAAAACACTACATTTAGTAATTTCTATGGTGTTACCATGAAGAAACTTAGCCCTTTGCTGTCTTAGTTATAAACAACAGAAAAGCAAAGGTTTAGACAAACTACTAGGTAAAAAGCTGCTGCAAATAATGTTAAGGGTCTATTAATGTCTGAAGATTCAAGAAAACTGTTCTTGTATTTAACAATGACTCCATGCTACCACTCCTATACAATTCTGATTCAAAGCATAGATTTTTTTGAGGAGTAAACTGTGCATAGTGACTGCTACTCTTTTCAAATACAAAAGAATCAAGTAATTATCCATTTGACTCACCAGCTGTTTCTGTTTATCTACTGTCTTGCAAGAGATCTCAGCATAAAGGATAATATTGTCTTCCTTGTGTTAGATTTGTGTCTCTTTCCTAACAGACATTGCTTTTGAAGGCAAAATTCTTTATAAACTGCATATAGAGACTGACAATAATCTGCATTGGTCGGACAATGGAAAGAAATGCAATGTATACTGAGTTTTAACATTTCTTTTGAACAGAAGTATTTGAAGTTTAATGCTTTAACCACAGCTGGAATGCCAACTCTACAGTTTCACTGTTAGATTTTATACTCACTCAGTCTGACCTGCGTGAAGATTTTTCTTTAGATCTTTCTCTGTTTTCTTAATCTTCTAAATGCATATGCATCACTTATCTCCTTAATATCCTGATGATGTGAACTAAGTAATGTGGCTAAGTAATAAATACTGATATTTTGCATCCTATTGTGGAAAACAGAGATAAATTTGAATAATTGGAAGTATTTTCCATAGATTTCATGAAAAGTGAACTTACAAAAGTTTGCATTTTTAGTTACAGATACAACTTCAAATTCTTTAATTTATTGCTGATAAACATAACCAAAGTAATTTATTACTTCATGTTGATTGATTCTTTATCTTATCCAGGTCTGATATGAAATGCTTAGGCGTATGCTTCTGATTTCTTCTTAGTACAGATCAGACATAAACAGACGTCGGGAGCTTTTAGAAGTAACAATACCAGGATCGAAATGGTTTATGACAACTCATGGACATTGGTGATGACAATAATTATAAATAGTATTCCTTAATGCTTTTCACTTAAAATCATTTATAGGTAACCCACTATTAACCAGCAAAGTCAACGTTATAATAAATGTCCTGGATGTCAACGAGTTTCCCCCTGAAATTTCAGTTCCATATGAGACATCTGTATGTGAAAATGCCAAGCCAGGACAGGTATTTCAAATGTATAATTATTCCTATTTTGTTTTTTCTTTTCTCATTATTTGTAGCAAATAGAAATTTCTGAGATTGCAATTGATGTAATGGATAGAATTTTTCTACAAGTAAAGAATCTGTGTTGGAAATAACTTTTGGAATTCCCCTTGTTGACTTTCATAATCTATTTATGTTTATTGTCTATGATTTGGATTCAAGTCAGTCTTTACTGTACACTTAATGCCTAAGGCAGGAGAAAGAATTCCTTCCTTAAAGACTCTTAAGGATAAGGGTAATTCTGAAATTAATAAATGGAGCAGGATGAATTGCACATATTTCTGCCCTATTATTGAAAATGGAGCCCAGGACATCGAAAGGCAACCAGTCTGAAAACCTGTTTTTATAAGCAATTTCAAATATACACAGAGCATGCGTGACCTATTTCAGGCTCAGAATATCACCTTGTAACATGAGTGAAACCTATATGAATTGAGATAGTTCCAGAAGCTCTTGGCATATTCTCTTTATGCACAAAATTAGTGCAAATAAACACAGTGATGCAAAGTTACTGCCAGCAATGAAAGGAACGTATTCAGCCTGCTGTGTAATCAGTGACTTCTTTTTATGTCCTTGTAATACGTAGCCATCCATGTGAATTTTATTGCCTTTATTGCAGATTTTTCAGTGACTTCATATGATACTCATATCTCATCTTTTTTTTCCTTTTTAAAAATATTTTATTTAACTACTGTACAACCTAATTTGACTCCTGGATTATCAGGTACCTGGAGTTTTGTATGCAGGCATTAGCAGTAGAAAGGGGAACCTTTCACAGGGAAGGCTGAGAAAAGCACTTAGCTGTCAAGAGTTATAAATATTTAGGCCTTAGTTACATTACAAAAATGTCTTCCATTTTAAAAGATCAGTGGCAATCATACCATGAAACATTTTAACTATACTGTGCTTAGTTCAAATCTGGTAGATAGGACTACCAGATATCTACTAGATAGCTCCTTCACAGTTAGATGGCACAGAACGTTCAACACTCTCTACTTCATGTCGAGCTGTGACATTTGTGAAGGGCTACGTGTACCTGTTGTAGTGACAGTATTAGTGGTGGATAAAGTGACCTGTGTTTAAGTAGTCACTTATTTATATTTTGATACAAAGATCAATATGAAATTCTTCTGCTATGAGTATAGTGTAAATCTCTCTTATTTCCTTCAGTTATAGAAAAGCAAGACCTCTGAGACATCAAGTTCTTAGGAGGCTATAATATTGAGATGTCTTGCTTTCACTGTTCAATGCATTAGGGGAATCAGAGTAAAGCAGGATTTTACTTTCATTGTTTCAATTGATGTTCACTTTGCACTTGTACAAAACTGCTTCTTTTAGAAGAATGAACTAATTAAAAAATTAATCTTAATTTGGTTTCAGGTGATACAGACTGTTACTGCAGCAGACAAAGATTTGTCACCAGCTGGGCAAAGGTTTTCCTTCAGACTGTCACCTGAGGCTTCAAACAAACCAAATTTCACAGTCCATGACTACAGAAGTAAGTTGCTTACCCATATGTCACCTTCAAAGCATCAAGCTGTGATTTTAAGAACAAGTATGATTAACTGATATTGCAGTTGTGTTTACAGATTAAGGAGTCTATTTCACATTTCTAATTGCTTAACTACATAAACTACATAGGACATGCATTAATATAAATCCAGGTCTTGCACCTTTTCTCAATTTTAGGAGACTGGAACTACCAGAACACCAGAAGCTGGGACTCCCCTACAGATCATCAAAAACACTGCAATCTCTCTTATTTTCTTTGTTTTAGAATCACAGAATCATTATGGCTGAAAAAACCTCCAGGATCATCTCATCCCAACATCTCCCTAATCCCTAGATCATGACCTTAAGTACTATATAGCTAGTCGTTTTTTAATACACCTCCAGGGATGGTGATTCCACCACCTCCAGTGTCTTAGGCAGACCTTTATACAAGGCTACATTGTTTAAAGACTGACACTTTGTTAACTGTTTTCAAAGTTCTGGCTATTGTGCTTTCTGTAGGATGCAGAAGAATTAGTTTTAAATATGGACAGTGTGGCTGCAGAGTAACATCTCACCACACTTAATAATTTTTGGTTGTGTAGAATTACTGTCTATAATTTACACATTCAAACCCATTTCTTTCAGGAATGATGAATTTTTTCTTCTTTTTTTACTTGAATGCTTTTGATAAATGCAAAGAACAACCCAAAATGAAAATCTTGCTCTTTTTTATTCTATTTTGAACACATTCAATATGTAGCCTTATGAATGGACATAGCTAAAACTTCAAAATAAAACACATTACATTTTCACTGCTAACTAGTTTTATCAAATAAAGAAAAATATTGCAACAATGAATTTATCAGGCATTAGGTGATCCTTAGAGAACTGTGATACAAGTTTTTCATAACAAAAGGCTTACTCAGCAAAGAAAGAACACCTAAAGCCACCCCGGTAAAGTTCAGTAACCTTCATTTGCCTATTTCACTATGTAAGTTAAAAGTATTATTTTAATAAAAAAATCTTTTGAATTTTATTAATTAAAATTTTAATTTCTTTTTTATTTAAATTTGAGACAATGCTAAAGGTGATGTAAACACTACCTTCTTGAGAATTAACTAAAGAAATCCTAAAAAATGCTAGAAATAGATAACTCACAGAATGAAAAACATTCAGAGGTCACTTACTTATCCTTTTGTAAAACTTTTATATATGACACATATATTTTTTTATGAAGCTACCAATTTTGTCACTATTAGGTGATACAGAACTAAACCTACCAAAAAACCCACAACTATTATTCATTGAGACCTTTATCATTAGGTAATGAGGAAGAAATACATTTGAAACAGTAGAAAAAATCAACTTTGCTTATTTTAACTTTCTATGTAGTTCCTCTGTGAAGAGAAGACAAGACAAAACTGGTTTATTCCCAATATTAGTGACTTGTGTCTTAGTATGTCATAGACAGCTAAAAACATTTTAAAGATGAGCAAAGAAATTCACTTAATGATTTGTAAATACAACATACAATGAAACTGTAACAGTTCTTCATATGTGAATTCTATGAAAAGAAAATACACAATTCAGGATTTTATCAGATGTCATTGAACTAGTTTTCTTGAAACATCTCAATGAATCTGAAGGCAAACTTACAACAGATTCAAGTACTTCTGTTCTTGAAATATTAGGTCATTAGAAGTTCCTGGCCAAAGCAGTTTCATTTTAGCAGTTATTAAGGTTAAAAAAGAAATTGTGGCAATTCACTATCTAACTACAATTATGCCAAGCGAGATTTAAATGCTTTACATCTGTGTCTCTCTGAACTTAACAAATGCTTGTTTACTTCTCCTAAATATTACACTGTAATTTCTGTTATTTTCTGTTCCCTATTAAGTGATTGGTAATATTTCCTTGGAAAACTCAGTGTGATGAAATTGGCCAATGTTTATACTTAAAAAGAAAAAAATATAACATGGAAAAGGCACCTCTTTAAGAGATTTCTCATATATTATGTCAATTGTTTTTCACTTTTCAATGTATTTGAAGGCTCAGTTGGATAATGTATTCATAATTTTGTATTCATAAAATACTCCACATGCCTAAGTACCTTTGCTTTTTTGAAAGGTTTTATTCAAAGAAAGAGCTTTAATTTCCTTCTTTCTGTCCATTTCCTAAAATGTCCTTCAATAACACCAAGGTTTAATTTTATCAAATAATTACCAGCTATTGTTTTGCATATTAGTCTTCCAGTTCTTAGGTAATTTTAACATACTTAATTCCTCAAAAAGACTATTTAAATTGGTATACAGTAATTAAACTCAATGGCTTTTTTTTTCACTTACAAATTACGAAATGTGCTTAGCACATTAGTCTGGTATGGAATTTGCTCCAGAATTAATAGATAATGAAATCTCCACATTTAAATTGGTAGTGTTGACACTGAGATGAATTTGGACCTCAGTTATCTGTAAAGAAAGCAAAGAAACAAACTTCATTTACTGTAACAAAACAAATGTGATATTCCATTTAAAAGTTGAATTAGAAACTACCAAGACTCAAAACTTGTAATGTATAAAGGGTCACATGCATATGGACCTATATACCCACTCTCAAAAGCATTTCTTAACAGTTCGTAAAGCAGAAGAGAGAACACTATTGAAACATGAGGTAGGCAAAGGAAAAGCTTAGAAATATTTTGTAACCATAGGACTTTTTCATTTTTATTGTTTACAGAGCTAACAGAAAAATCTGTTTGAAGAGAAACTTTGTACAATATTCTCAGTATCTTATGCCTGTTGTTTGCCAAACAACTACAAATTTTCCTTGCCAAACAAGTAGAAGGTTTGTTCTGTGCACAATTTAGAAGTAGAGCACCACAACCGTATTTTCCCTACAGAAACTGAAGAACCTCAGTTAGTAATTACAATAGCACCAAGCAGGTACTTTATTATAATTATGGTAGCACCAAGCAGGTACTTTATTAAACACATTGTGCTTTACTTTTTTGTGGAAATGGTCTTTTCACTCTGTCACAATTTTTGCTTTTACTAATAAAGACAACATTTGTAGACGCATCAAGAAGCCAAATAACCAGTGCTCCTCTGTGCAGCTAAAAACCATGGGTGGTGTGATGTTAGAGAAAGTGTAATTTGTTTGCAGTGAAAACAAGAGAATAAACTCTCAGGTTCCATTCTTCTCCACAATAGAAGTTAATGGGGACAGAAGCAAGACAGAAGCAAAAGGTTGCTACATGGAGTCTCCATAAATGTAAACAAAAGGAAATGTGGTATTTGACTCTGCATACAGTGTTCAGCTGCTAACAGAAGTGACAGGCCCTGGCAAGGATACAGTGCTTCCATCTGAACCACCCACTTTCCTCTTTTGAATTTGCTGACCCCACACTGCTCTCTAGAGACTCTAGAGTGCTCTTTCCTTCTGAGCACACTCAGCTGCTCATGTAAGAAAAGATTTCCATTCTCTCTGCACTGACACATATATCCAGAAAATTAATTTTCTGACCAAAGGCTGAAGATCCAGAAGCTGTCTCAGCTCCAGGATGCAGCTCTTGGCCACCCCACATAATGTTCAAACATGGATCTGTGTCTATATTTTCAAAAGGACCTCAAACAATTGAACAAGATCATAAAGTGTAAAAACTGTTCAAAGTCAGAAAGTTAAGAGCTTTATTTGTTTCATTCTTCTCAAAGGAGAATGAAGTCATTTGGTTGCACTGTAATGTGTATTAAAATGATCTTCAACATTCCAGATAAAGATGAAAGAATAGATTCTATTAATAAAAATAGGAATAAGAATAGAAATAACTTTGAACTGGATGACTTTAAACTCTAAGATTCTTTATATAGCCCATATCATTTATCACAGAGAGAAAGAACAGGATGAAGGTGGAAACTGGTTTCATTTAAACAATTTTGAGGCATTTTTCTTTTTCAAAACTAACAGTCACTGAACTTGACATGTCAATGTGCCATGTTAGAGTTTGATAAAAATGACACTTTGCAATAAGGATATTGTCAGTCCAGTGCTTTCTCAATGGTGTCTGATCATAATATACCTGCTGTTGGATATTTAGGGTTCCTTCTTATTGTCCTTAATCAGAACTATGTATAAATATTTGAGTGTGGAATTCAGAGTCCTTGATCCTTCTACCTAGTGACAAACTCCAAGTCTAGTCATAACAGACAGCAAGGGACATATTTTAAAGAGATAACAAAGCACATGGGTGAGAGAGCAAAATGGTGACTGCTGCAGGCTATCTTCTATTCAGGTGTGTCACCTAATTAAATCCTTGTTCATTTCATTGTGGTTTCACTTTCAATATGACTTTTTTTTAACCCACACGTAATTTCCTTGCTGCTGTTTGGCTCAAGAAAAGCAGCAATAACTGCTGGGCAGAAATGCCAGAATGTAACTTCTGGGAGTTGTGAACACACATCACTAATCCATGGAAAATGTACTCATCAGGCAGTGTGCAGTTAACTTTTGTACTTATTTATAATGAGGCAGGTAAGCTGAAGGAGTTTTGCATTCTGTTCAGATACAATACTTTCATTTTATAAAGGAAATTAATTAATTGAGATTGGATTCTAAATCTATGTGCAGTCAACATTCTTTGGAACACAAGTTCAGAAGATGAGGTAAGGAGGAAAGAAAAGGAGATGCAAATGGCAGTGGTGAATCAAAGTACACAATGAAAAACCTGTAATGACTGTCATGTTTTACAGACAACACAGCTGGGATTGAAGCCAGGAGAAATGGTTACAGCAGAAGGCAACAAGAGCTGTACTTTCTTCCAGTAGTGATAGAAGATAGCAGTTACCCTGTCCAGAGCAGCACAAACACCATGACTATCCGTGTCTGCAGATGTGATGCTGATGGCACCATCCTGTCCTGCAATGTGGAAGCAATCTTCTTACCAGTAGGACTCAGCACAGGAGCACTCATTGCAATCTTGCTATGTATTGTTATACTTCTAGGTTAGTTCTCATTAAATCATGTGCAGTGCACTACTATGATGATTCACAAATAAAACAAAAGACTTGAAGTTTCAGACGATGATGGAAATTACTGTCATGGGTAAAAAGCAGACCCAACCTGGGGGAAATGGAAACACCTTCAACACAATAGTGTTTATTTCTCCCTAATGATTGGTCAAAATAAATATATTTTTTTTAAATATTCAATTAAAAATAATTGTATCAAAAACTCCTTACTGGCTCTGCTGCTGATTGATGCTTTTGGCATATACAAAACTAATGAAGATATTTTAATTCCAGCTTTGCATGGAACGCTGAAATGAATTACTAAGGACATGTTAGGAAAAGAGGTTTCAGTTCTTTAATAACTTCCTTCATTCCAATCAGTCTGGTAATATTACCCAGAAAAATTAATGTATAAATAATGAGGCCTCCAGTGCTGTGTGTAACCTAAGAGAATGGCATTTACCTTTAATCCAGATGTTCTCCTTACTTTTCCACTGATCAATTTAAATAATACATTCGCATTTTCAGCTTTGAACCTTGCCTGACAGAGAGACATTAAAATTTTAGTTGAAGTAATTCTTATCTAATTCATTTCTACACAAAACAGAATCAACATATTCAAGAGAATCAGAATTTATTTTAGAGCACAAACCTGGTCATGAATTTGTAATCATTGCTACTCCTGTGTTCACTACAGTGTTACTTCACCAGCAGCACTTAGAATTCTCTCATTTCTACAAAAAACAGTTAGGAAATTAAAAATAACAAAAAGAGAAGTTTACAACATTTGTTGAATAAAATGAAATCTATATGCCACCACAAAGCTGTTGAAAAAAAATCAAACCACAATCTGCTTGCCATTGAGTTGTCATTCAGAATAAACACAGTGTGAAACATCTTATACAGAATTTCAAAATCATAGTTGGAAAGCACCTTTAGATATCTATTCCAAGCTCCCTGTTTACAGCATAGTCATCTGGAGCAGGTTGCTCAAGGACAAATCCAGTTGGGTTTTGAATGTGCAACACAATTCTCAAGGCAACATGATATACTGGTTGACATTCTGACAGTAAAGAATCTTTTCTCTCACATTTTGACTGAAGCTCCTGCATTTCACTTTGTGCCCATTGCCTTTTGACCTGTCACTAGGGAAAACCCTGGCTCCATCTTCATTAATTCCATCCATCAGGTATTTATTCCTATTCATACGATCCCCGTGAGACTGAACATACCCAAATCTCCAGTCTCTACTCGAATGGCTTGTTACAATCCTTTGTGTCATCTGCAATCTTTCTGAGATTGAACCCAAATGCAGGATCCAATTAATTCATTAGGATGTTAAAACTGGTCAACCCCTGGGATGCCTCCCTAGTAACTGGCCTCTTTCTGGTCCTTGGGCTGTTGATCACAATTCTGGCAGAGGAACCAGCTTTCAATCCACCTCATCATCTACTTGTCTATTTCACACATCTTCAATTTTTTTCCTAAGAAATTTTTTATGGGACACAGCTTTGCTAAAGTTGGCATAAAAATAAGGCACTTTTCTTCCTTCGTCCACATCACTGTGAAATGCCATCAGGTGAGTTAAGCAAAGTCTAATGCACTTACCAAGTCAAGCACTTCATAAAACTATGCCGGCTATTCCTGATCCCATTCCTGTTCTTCATATGTTTGAAAATGGTTTTCAAAGTTACTTGCTTTATCACTTTTCTCAGGATCAAGGAATGACACTTGCTCCAGTGTTCCTCTGATCCTCTGCCACCATTCTTATTCCAGGCTTCCCCTCTGGTCTCAGGCATCTGAGATTCCTGTAGGACAATCTTACCAACACAGAGGCGAGGAAGCCACTGAGGAGGTTGGCTTTTTCTGTGTCCTCTGTCAACATGTTCCCTGCTTTATTCAGCAGTGGGTTCACATTACCTACTTTCTGTTGCTGCTGTTATACATGTACAAGCCCTTCCTCCCCTTCATATTGCTCACAAGATTTAACTTCAGATAATCTTTGACTTTTCTAACTACACCCTTCATGTTCAGACTAAGTATAGTGACTGTCCTGGCTGATCTGTCTGTGTTCATCTATTTGTATGCCTCTTTTTTAGCTCTGAGTTTAGTCAAAAACTCCTTGTTCATCCACACAGGCCTTCTGCTACCTTTGCTTGATTTTGTGCTCCTCAAGATGAGCTACACTTTAACTTGGAGGAGGTGATGTTTGGAAATCACTGTATAATCCTATACTGTTGTTTTTCTCTGCAATGTGGAAATTCAGGGATTTTTATCTATTTTGGTTTTGAGGATATTTTTTAAAAATCTCAGCCGTCTCTCTGAACTAAAACCTGTCCAATTCTATTTGTTCACAAAGCAAGAACATTGTTTGTCACTGCTTTCAGCAGCACAGAGAGCTCTAAGGAATGCTAGGTTCATACATCAAACACAAATCACCATTCACTGGCTGCAGCACTGCCATTTCTGAAAGAATAGTAGGAGCACATCATCTAAGGCAAAAAGGTCTTTGATGGCTCACAGCTTCCAAAGGCAGATATAATGATCTATCATCAGAGTACCAAATTATTCCTGTGCATGTCCTAACTTTGGTTTTCTCTCATTACAGTCATTGTGGTACTGTATGTAGCACTACGAAGACAGAAGAAAAAAGACACCCTTATGACCTCTAAAGAGGACATCAGAGATAATGTTATCCATTATGATGATGAAGGAGGTGGAGAAGAGGACACCCAGGCTTTTGACATAGGTGCCCTGAGGAATCCCAAAGTAATTGAAGATAACAAAACACGCAGGGACATAAAACCAGACACGTTGCGTTTTATACGTCAAAGACCATCAGTGGAAGATAACACAGACATAAGAGATTTCATTAATCAAAGGCTGCAGGAAAATGATGTAGATCCATCTGCACCCCCTTACGACTCCTTGGCAACCTATGCCTATGAAGGAAATGGATCTGTTGCAGAGTCTCTCAGTTCTATAGACTCCCTTACTACAGAGGCAGACCAGGACTATGACTATCTGAGTGACTGGGGACCTCGCTTTAAGACCTTGGCAGACATGTTTGGAGAAGAAGAAAGTTATAACCCTGACAAAGTCACTTAAGTACAACTACAACAGTGAAACAAAAAGAAATTAAACCAATAACAGACTTAAAAGATAAACCTAAGCTTTATATGGGACAGGATTCCTTTGATTACAACAGACAGCAAATGTTTCCAGCAAGTTTCTGCATTTATCATACTGTCAGTTTTGGTTTGATCTGCGAAGGAAAGATAAATCTTGTAATACACACAGGTTTTTGTTGTTATTTTGTTACTCTGGAATTACACTGAGACAAGCTCAGGCCTACATGGTGCAGCTTACTGATGTGACTTAGAAAGAAGATAGCTTTCTGGCATCACGGTGGAAGAGTGGTAGCTTTTTCATAAATCCACTAAAGTGCCTATCGAAACTTTTATCATTTAAGTGGTAGAGAGTCTGCTGTGATGGTGTTACAAAACTGGGTGATGAATTGGACAAGAACATTAGGACGAGAAGCAATAGGAACATGCTGACTTCTTTTTGAACAAAACTGGAATAACTTCCTGGAGTGTATCTGACGACTAAAACTAAGGGGGGTGGGGTGAACATTGTGTTTGGGGATTATATTTTTCTTAAAAGAAGAAAATGGTTTGTCAAGACAACACATTTCTTCTTCCAAAATTTCATTGAAAATTTAAATTGAAATTGCTATTGCTCATTCTGAAGATGTAAAGCCCGAACTAAAACAAGATTTTAGCATACATCAGTGAATATTAGAAATGTTCATGCAAATATTACATTTTTCCAAAATAAAAAGATAAAAGCAGCTCTTCCTTTGTGTGAAGAAAACTTCCCTTGGCTATCCCTCTTCTTTTAAAATTAGACAATTATTAGAACATAACACGGAGAGGCTTTTTTTAAGAATATTATTGCAGTTTCAGAACCAAGAGTATTATTCCCTTGTAGGTATCATGAAGAATTACATGTACAAAACTCCACATCACTTTTCCTTGCAATTAGATTATTCCTCTGTAGGTCCTATAGGCACACATCTTATGGAGATTCTTGGTTTTTAAACTCACTCTCTGCTATAGTCCTGTATATTGTGTCAGACCCACATCAAACCTTTTAGAAAGCCTTTGATGATTGAAACCTTGTCCACACTTCATGAACTTATCGCTGCAGAAATGTCACTGTGCAGGCTGCAGGAAGTACAGACATGTTCCAGGCATTGTGCCATGGAAGATCTGCTGTAAACCACTCCATGTGTCTTTTTTCTGATGACGTGAGACAGACATTTTGTTAGACCATAGTTTATGTCTCCCCAAGTGCATATATCAGTATTCTTCTTCCCAAATTTGAACTCTATTTGAGATTAAAGGCACTGGCAAGAGGAGCCCGAGTCATTGAGGAATCAGAAGACTTTTAGTAACCTCAGGCCTACAGCTTAAATTTTGTAAGGTTGGAGAATTAATAATTGCAAGAAACAGCTCACAATCTAATAATAACATACCAAACATTTCCTTCTAATCTTTTTGGGAAATGTGAAAATATTTCAAATGGGTATAACTGATCTCCTAATGGGGATGTAAAAGGTGTAATTTTAAATAAACTTTGAATTTTTACATTTTGGTACAATTGGGCAGTGCTGCATAAAAAAAGCCCAATCAGTGTAGCTTCTGCCTGCAGAGTGATGAGCAGGAGACACAGAATATAGTAACAAGAAAGGTTTGTAACCTTTTTCATTATCGGCAAAGGTATCCTCTTTCATTGAAAGACAGGCTAAGCCAACAAAAGCTCTTCTTGGGACAGAAATGGAGATGGAGAGGCAGGGCACATTTGCCAGCACAGTGATGTTTGTGGGGAAGCATAATTTTCTACATCTTGGCAGCATTGCAGAGGCAACTTCACACTGCAGAGTGGACCTAAAACAAAGTACTGAAAAACAATAATAATGTATTTTCAAATATGCATATATTAACTAATATTATATATCTGCTACTGCTTACAATGCAGACTTGATTTGTGCAAAAATCAAATTTGAGTAGGTGCTCAGCAGTGCTTCCTTGTGTAGCATAGAATAGCAAAGCTTCCCAATGCAATGTCACAGCTAAAATGAGCACCTGACACTGCTAATTCAGACAAGTACAGTCCTGCAGTCCAGCTCTGCTCTTAGAAATTGCTCTCAGTCCTTTACATGTATTTTTCACATGTAAGGGTCAACATAAATAACAGCAGTGTTTGACTTTTTGACACCATATGGCACACTTGTTCCTGGGAAAGTTGGGTTTATAGTAAATTCTGGGTGAAGTTCAATCAATCAAAGTCTTCCGTAAGTTGGTGTTTGCTCTAAACTGGATAGCCTGTATGACAACCCGACTTCCTAAATGGCTAGACAGAAAATGTGCTTTCAACATGTTGCTACACACAATCCAGATTTGAGACTGAGTTGTTGTATGTTCATCTCAAGTGGGGTATCACATGAATATTTTTGACATTTAAGAGGTTTGTAGCTGAGATGTTTCTATCACAGTGTTAATAAACCTCCAGGGAGATGTTTTTAAAACTTGGTTTCCGGTGACTGATGCAATTGTCCTATAAAATCATAAGTAAGACCTTTTAAGACATTTTTTAAAGAGTGTTCAAACAATTTAACATACTGGGGCTATTTTTTGAAAACAAATCTGCAGAACAACAATTGCTTTTCATTTATGCGTAACTTAGGATCCATAAAATTTGCATTTAATTAATTTTTTTCTTGCTGGTTTTCTAAAACATATTTCTCAGGTTTTTAACAACTTAAAAGGTAATCAGACAAATATGAAATTCACAAGATTTAAAATATTTCAAGGCATTGGATACGACATGAAGTCATGGGATCAAGGACCACCAGAGCATTTGCAAATTGCAAATGATACGATTTCAGTATTTAAGCACTTAAAAAAATTCTACAAACACTTACACAACCAAGATGACCTGAGCTCCTTTTGATTCTGGAAAGAGCCATAAATCGCAAACCTTATCAGAGTGTCAAGAAGCTAATGTAGGTGTTTAGAAGACACAGAATTGACAAAACTGAGAAAAATACTTTTGTTTAAATTTCAAGACTGGTGCACAATCATTGAATGTCGTCTTAAATGTCTCAACATTGCAAATTACAAGAAATTCTGTAAGTTGAAGGCATTGAGATATTTCACTGTCACAGTCAAACCTATGCTCTAAATGAAATGACAGGCAGTAATAATTTAAAAAGTCCAAGTATCAAGCTAATATGGGAAGCTGTTATGTTTACTCCGCAGTCATATAGAGCTGAAGAAAAATTATAAAGACAACATTAGGAAGGAATGTCCGTGCAGAAGGAAACAGTTTTCCTTGAACTTCCAATAAAGCTGAAAATGCCACTATTTAAGAAAGTTCAGATAATTTTTGTCCTTGTGAGAACATAAAAGTTGCCTAATATTTGGATTTCAGAATGCAGATTCACAGATCTGAAAGTGCAGATGTTTTTCAAATGCAGATGTGCAATATTGTCAGTGAGTCCAACAGCAAGGACTGGAGAGAAATGAAGTAGATGATGGCTCTTGCATAAAGATGTGTTTGATTATTTTATACTTTCAGAACTTTTAAATTGTTATAAATTTGCTCTAAATTTTGCTGCTCAAAATAAAATCACAGTTTTTCTGAGGAAGCAGAGTTCATTATGGAGGAAAGAGCAATAAATGACTCAACAGATTACTGAAAATATTATTCTAGAGACTACTTTGAAAGTATTCTTGCCTTAAGAAGAATATGTCCATATCAAAATAAATGCAACAGATCCTTCACTAGCAAAAGATGTGTTTCCACAGATGCTATATTAACAATATGACTTCCTCCATTACCTTTATTAAAGACTTCTTAAAACTGCGTTGCTGTGGAATAACAAATCTTTATTAGATTAACTTTTTATTACAATTTTATTATATTTTTCTGTAATCACAGAAAGGAAAAACATAGTCCACTGGGTTACAGGCATTTCATGTGAAATGAATGACTGGATTTCACTTGCTAAAATTTAGGTTTGTAAATTATTTGCAGTTATTTAGTTCTTTTTAATAATGTTACTCTCATAAACATTCAAATACTGGGTATATAGAAATATTTCTTTTATAAACCTTCATGAAAAAAAAATAATTGACCCCTAATAATAGCCCTACTGAAGTGATATTTATGTATGAATAAAAATCCAATGTATGTTACACCTCTTTACAACCTTATCTTAATGACAAATCTGTAATAACCTGATTACTTTTCTCTTCTTACTTCAATGAAGAAGCAGGTAAGATGTCAGAACATGAACAACATTCACTCTTCTGAGCAAAATGCAATGTCCTGTGTAGTTTGTAACGTTCTATTTATTTAATTGATAAGCTTCCATTATTCATCTTTAGTTTGCAACTGAAATCAGTAAAAGATGAAAGTAAAGATGGAGACAGATTTTTCTCAGTGCTGCTGAGTGACAAGAGGTAATGAAGACAAACTGAAATGCAGGAACTTCCACTGAAATGTAAGGAGAAAGCTTCTTTACTGTTGGAATGTCAAGCAGTGTATCACATTGCCTGGAGAACTGAGGTGCACCCATCCTTGGAGATACTCAAAATCTAGCAGGATTTATCCCTGAGCAACCTGCTCTAACTAACCCTTGCTGTAAGCAGGGAGGCTGAACAAGATCATCTCCAGAGGTGTCTCTGAACCTCAGATTATCTGTGACTTATACTAGAACCATCCTGTGTACAAGAGCTTCTAACCTCTAGGAAACTCAATGACATTAAGAACTCCCCTTGAGTAGTGGGGGCAGAGATTGAGGGGCTGCAGCAGGTCCAGAGGAGCAATGAGGCTGGAGAAGGGACTACATGGAAAATCTGATGAGGACAGGCTGAGGGAGATGGGTCTGTTTAGCCTGGAGAAGACTCAGGGGGGACCTTCTCCCTCTTTATAACTACCTGAAGGGAAATTGTAGTAAGGTACGTGCTGGGCTCTAGTGGACAAGAGGGCAGGACCTGAAACTGCACCAGGGCAGGGTTAGATTGGATGTTAGGAAGCCCTTTCTCATGGAAAGTGTGATCAGATTCTGGAATGGACTGCCCAGGGCAGTGGTGCAGTCTCCATCCCTAAAGGTGTTTAAGGCCAGACTGGATATGGCACCTAGTTCCCTGGTCTGGCCAATATGGTGATGTCAAGTCATGGGCTGGGCTGGATGAGCTCAGAGGTCTTTTCCAGCCTCAATAATTCTGTGATTCGTTGACTATGTAATTTGGAAGTCGCTTACTACAGAGGAATCACATCTGTCTCAGATAGTGATTCCCTGAATAGCTGTTCATTAGCATCTGGGGTAGTCACATAACCTGGTGTGTTCCTAGACGTTTTGCTAGGATACCAGCTTGTGTCAATGCTGGAAAAGGTTACTACCCCAGTTTGAGCAATCTTACTTTCTTATTATGATTTTACTGCATATGTAATTGATGTTCAAATCTCCATTCTCTCCATTACAATTTTGCAGATTGCATAGATAAAGCCAGTTCTTTCTTTTTTGTTACATACTGTGATTTTCCTCAACTTTTCACTGTTGTAACTGCCATATTTCCTTCAGTTCTGAACATCTTTATACAGTACTTGTATACTTCTGTCTTTAACAGAGACACTAACACTGATTGCTGTCAGTCATGGTTACACAGTTTGTATTAGTCTACATTTAAAAAAAACCAAATGTAATTACTATGTAAAGATGATAACCTCATATCTTCTTTTGCATGCATTTCGCTTCATTAGCTGTCCCAGTTGCTCCCCTGTGTCCTGATAACATATGAAGAAAGAGAAGGGGAAGTATAGTGACTCTGACCAAATACGTGGCCATTGTTTAGGAGTGCAGCCTCTCCTGCTGTGTATTCACAGTATCACAGTAATGATGAAGCTGGAAAAGACCTTCA
>VZRI01011115.1:2041-20991 GCA_013397515.1 Upupa epops | reverse complement strand
TGCTGGCCACACCATTCCTGATACAGGCCAGGATGCCATTAGCCCTCTTGGTCGCCTGGGCACATTGCTGACACATGCTAAGTTTACTGTCCACCAATACCCCCAAGTCTCTTTCTAGGTGAGTACTCTCTAAGAACTCCATTCCCAGCCTATAATTCTGCCTGGGGTTGTTATAACCAAAATGCACAATCCTACACTTGAAACACATCCACAACAGTATTGTACTGTTAGATGTAATTTTTTTGTTCTCTGAGGTTGAGTATTATGCATTTTATAGTCAAATGCATGCTTGTCTACTATATTTCTCTCTCAGAAAGGATAAGTCAAGAGACATAAATTAATTCCCTTCTCTCTCTGGATCTATCAGTGTCTGGGGAGGAAATGGAATAATATTAGGAAAGATCAAAAGTGAATACATCTTAGCAGAAGGCACTACATTATTTGGTCACATGTCTGTAATAAACAGTCAAATTCTTTCTTCAGTCAGTGAAGTTAGGACAATACATTTAACATTATTCAGGGCATTCTTGTTGTCTTCAATCTGTGCTGCTATAGCCTCTTTGGATTACTTTGAAGTTTGATCTTGATTCCTCTGTGCATTCATTACTCTCCCAGTTACGGTTCTTCCTGCATACCTGATTACAGCTGAACTTTTATGGTGGAAATGTCTGACCAAAGAGTACATAACAGAGCAGTGAAGTTGCAGTAGCCTCAGTTCACAAGATGTTTCAGAATGAGCAAATAAAAATTTAATGTTCTGCAAACTGACATCAGCAAAAATCAGTATAGAATTTAATAAGGTAAACAATCTAATCACAACACCAAACCTGAGTATTTCCCCCCATTCTTCTACAGTGTTTTCTGTCTACCTGCTCAAGTACGGAGAGGAGGAAATGAAAGTCTCTGGAGTTATGTCCTCTCTTCTGCAGAGAAGTAACATTACTTACATAATGTTACTACATTATATAAGTAACAACATAACATTGTTAGATAGGTTTTATTTTTTAGTTTTAAATTATGAAGCTAAGAGAGATTTGGCAAAATAATATAAAAAAATGCCATATACTCTACAGTGGTACATTAATTATTAATTCCTAGAAAGAAAATTTGAAGTCAGAACTTCAATTTGTCTTTTCACAGATTTGCTGAATTTACTTCACCAATGAATTATTGCTCTTACTAATACTGCTCCATAATTGATAAGTGCTTTAGTTTACTTTCTAGAACTAACTTCTGTAATTGCAATTGTAGTGATTTAAATTATTTCAGACCATGTTTGTTGAGCTTGGCCCATTTAGCTAGTAACATATGTAGTCAAGAAAGCATTGAAAAAAACCTCAAAAACTCATTTAATAAAACTGTCTGCTAATCAGATATTAAACAACAAACATTTAGCACAGGGATTTGTCTGAACTGTTACCTATCTGGAAGATAGGCTCTGCAGGCCAAGTAGACAGAGGTATTTGAGTTCTTTCTGGTTATGGAGTCAGGGCTCAGATTTTATGAAACAACAAATGTATTTGGCAACTCATCTAGATAATAGCTCTAGAAAACTTGCCATGAGAAGAACAAAAATGCAGGGACTGGAAAACTAAAACAGCTTTAATGAAAATAAGACTAATAAAATGAAATATATACAAAACCAATACTGAAACCACCCCCCATGATGGCAATTATGTCATCTTCATCACTCATGCTGTGGGAAGGTGCTGAAGAAGACCCAGTTTGGACTCTCAGTAGGTGGGAATTGGATGCAGGAAACTCACTGTACCCCAATGCAGTATACAAGATTAGCAATGACCTTGTTCCTCACAGGAGCACGTACGAGCAAGAGCCTTTCTACACACCAGTCCTTGATAGCAACTGTAAACATCAAGCATTATCACTTGTAGAAAGTGTTGTCTGCACAAATGTACCACTAACAGAAAAGAGAGCAGATAGTTAGAAAATGTGCTCTAAGGAGCACTTTTCCACATAAGACTGTGTCAGGTTCTTTGAGAAGAAGCTGTCCATAGGTTTTTCTTTACTAGCCAAGTGTTGTAGTTTGAAAATTTGCCAAAATGTCAGCTGTTTGATTTTGTGCTCTTATGCTGAAAGCGCACTTTATTTTGAAACTAGAAATAGTTGCCCCATCAGACCCCTGGGGCAGTGTCTTGAGCCCAGAGGTGATTGGTGGATGAAACCTATAAAATTGGGGTGAACTTCCAGAATCCCTGGCCTTCCTTTCCTGTATTTTGGCAGGCAGAGAGCTCTTCTGAGCCAGGGGGCCAACACCTCCTCCTCCCTCCTCCCCTGCCCCTTGAGAAGGGACAGGGAAGGCCTGGCCACTGCAGCTCTGCCATGGGCCCCTGCCAGGCATGGTGAAACTGCAACCCCCTTGGCGGTGGTCAGGGGGAATGCTAGCCCTGGGGGAATGTCAGCCCTGCCACCGTGGTGGGGCCAGCCACAGCCCCTTCCCTTAGGGGTAGAACACAGAGGGAGCCAAGCCTTTGGAAAGTAGCTGCCACCCTCAGCCCAGTTCCTGCATCCAGAACAGTGACAATAGACCAGAGAGAAGCCACTGTCCCCACAAACTGTAACTTTGGCGTGATTATTTTTGAAGATGCCAGAAGGTGGTGAGCTCTTAACCCTTTCCCTCCCTCAGAGCTGTTACCACTTGGGACAAGGAAAAAGAGTAAAGAGAGGAAAAGGCCCTGGAGCAGGGCCTGTTTACCACAATAGGCATGGCCTCACATGACCATCTCCATGTTTCCTCTGTCCTCACCATGGGTGTTCACCTTCATGACCAGGGCCATGGTGCTGACACATACGCTGTATCTTAGCTCTACCACTGAGAGAATGGAAGAGGCTTCTAAATGTTCCTACTGCTTGGCCTGAAGTTATGTGCTAAAAGAAGATAGAATTGATCTCTTAAATATTTGAAAAACAGAAAGTGACTAGAGTTCTGATGTGTTCCTGCATCTTAAATGCTGCTGCAGCCTCAAAAAAGAATTCACAACACAAGAGGAGTTAGAAGCAAGAATGAGATGTACAGAGGAAGAGGACTGGAATGCAAGTATGAGATGTACTGCAAGAGGGCTGTAAAAGGGACTTTTCCACAAGTATCATCATGTAAGAGGGCCTCAGGAGCCCTACTGAGTTCTGTGGATGTAGTGCTGTTTAGCATCTTTGTCGGTAATATGGAGAGTGGCATTGAGTACCCCCTCAGCAAGTTTGCTGATGATACTAATCTGTGTCGTGTAGTGGACACACTGGAGGGAAGGGAAGCCATCCAGAGGGACCTGGATAGGCTTGAGAGGTGGACCAGTGCCAACATCATGAGAGGCAACAAGGCCAAGTGCAAGGTCCTACTCCTGGGCTGAGGCAATCCCAGGCACAAATAGAGGCTGGGTGGTGAACAGATTGAGAGCAGCCCTGAGGAGAAGGACTTTGGGGTGTTGGTTGATGAAAAACTCAGCATGAGCCAGCAATGTTTGCTTGCGGCCTAGAAAGCCAACTGCATTCTGGGCTGCATCAAGAGACACATGAGTAGGAGGTCGAGGGATGTGATCCTCCCCCTCTGTACTGCTCTCCTGAGACCCCATCTGGAGTATTGTGTCCAGTTCTGGAGCCCCTAACACAGCTGTTGGAATGTGTCCAGAGGAGGACCGCAAGGATGATTGGAGGGCTGGAGCACCTCTTCTACAGGGACAGGCTGAGAGAGTTGGGGCTGTTCAGCCTGGAGAAGAGGAGACTCTGGGGAGATCTTAGAGCAGCCTTCCCATACCTGAAGGGGGCTACAGGAAAGCTGGGTAGGGGCTGTTTCCAAGGGCTTGTAGTAGTAGGACCAGGGGTAATGGTTTCAAGCTGGAAGAGGGGAGCTTTAGACAGGAAGTCAGGAGGAAATTCTTCATGATGAGGGCGCTGAGACATGGGTTGCTCAGGGGGCTTTGGATGCCCCCTTCCTGGAAGTGTTCAGGGCCAGATTGCATGGGGCCTTGAGTGACCTGTTCTAGTGAGAGATGTACCTGCTTATGGCAGGGGGGGTGGAGCCAGATGATCTTTAATGTCCCTTCCAACCTGAATCATTCTATGAATCTATGAATGAGTCTATGAAAATCCTCTCTCCCTTCATGCCTGTTTATAGTCTTTGAACTGTGTCAAACTCAAATGCACCCAGAATCACACTGCATCCTGCTGAAATGCAGAAGGAAACCCTGTTTCTTTAAAATTTTCAATTACAAGCCTAGTGTACCACACAGGCTACAAAATCATTTGTGGAAGTAATTAAACCAATAAAAAAACCAACCCTACCCTTGCTAAAGTACAACACCCACGCCCTTCTATGCACCAGTTCAGTAGTTAAAGCATGCACACAAAATTTAAGGGCTGAAATACCTCAAAAAGTTACAGCAAATAAGCACCTTTTTCTCTCAAGAACATACTTGTGGCTACTATTGTGGTCCTCACACCACCTACTGAAGCTGTGTAAAAATTGCATGTGAAAGAATGCATGTTTTATTAGGCCAAATGCAGAAAGCATACTCAACATGCTCCACAGGAAAAGTCAGGCTCCCAGCACAGCACTTTGCTGTCTGCATTCTGCTCCCACTGCTGATTTTGTGCCTCTTACAAGCACCAAAAGGTCCCCATCAAATTCTGCTGTCTCAAAAAAGAGCAAACTTTTGTTCATGTATTCCTTCCAGGAGCTCCCCTTTCATCAACAGGAAAACTAAAATAACAGTTTTCTGAGACAGTTGGGCATGATTAATCAATAATAAATACAGGCTGGTCTTTAAATGCTTCACAGAATAGTAACGATGATGCTGCAACTGGATTTAATTAGGTACACGCTGATTCCCACTAAGTGTTTGGCTAATAAATTGGCTGTCCTGACCCACATTTCTGAAGCATACAGAAAACTTAGCTGTCTAGATCCAACAGCTAACCAGCTGTACTGTACAGTGTAGACTTTTTTCCAGCCTAAAGTTCTTGTGTAACTATCCAGTAAAAGAAAGTCAAATAGCTTTTTTCTAAGTGATCTGTATCTGTTTATTTTGTCTGTGCTTGCACATACTGAGTCATCAATATTTAACACAACTGAAGAAGTTTGTTCTATTTTCTATTTATAGCTACATGTTGTATAGTGCGCATGCGGGCTTGCGGGATGTGACGCGATATGTTCTCTATTCTGCTACGTCGGCAAGAAAGGGGGCGTACACGAAGGGTGGGTCACTGGTATATAAGTGTACACCACGTGATAATAAACGCCATTTTGCCATCATCACATTGATGTACACCTCGGTGAATGGTCAAGCTCAAGGTCTCCCAAAGGAAAACGAACAGATCATGTAATGTTCACTGCAACAGCTACATTCTATTTATAACTTTCTAACAGACACAAATATTTTTGAACAATACAAATTAACCATCTTCTTTTTTTTTTGTTTCATGATTTTATCATATGATGCTTCTGGAATGTTTAACTTCAGATGACACACACACTTTACAGTAATGTACACCATGAACTGTACTGGAGACACTCCGATTCACACTGACACAAGCCTTCTATATGCAACATTGATTATTATTTATGAGATCTCATTTTTAAATGATATCAAAGTACAGCAGTATACTCCGGCGTCTCTAGGCACTGGAACGGGAGATATATTTGCAACAGGAAATGTGATTAAAATCAATACATGAACTTAGTCAGGCATGGCTGTAAAACATTTCAGAAAGTTTTAGTATGATTCATAGGACAAATTGAGGCAAAGATAAGTCACTGAAATAAGTGAGAGACAGCATAAGAAAAATTGTCAGTACTTTTTCTTTTTTTAGTACCAGTCAACATCTTTCAAATTAAATCCCATTAAAACCAGAAAAAGGTAACAAAAACATGTAAAGATTATTCCATATCTGTATTAGAGGAAAATGCATGTTCTCTTTCTTACAGGAAAGGTGTTTGAGGGTGTTTGAGACTATTTCATTTGTTCCGAGAAATAGATGAAGATGACTTTGCTAGAGGGAAAAAAGACAATCAGAATATAAACACATAAACACTACACATCTCAAAGACACCAGCTGTTGATAAGTGGTCTATTTCATCTTTGAGACAAGTTGTACAGGTTCTTGTGTTTCAAGTAAAGCCTGCACAGTTTGGGAGTTGGTATGGCCCTTACATATAGTAAATGCAAAAGCAATTTGCAACAAAGGCAGCTAAGAGAAACACAACAGTATCTCATAATGTTCAACAGTAGCCTAAGCAAAACCCACACATTGCTGTCTGCTGCAAAGTTTGAGTCCTATGATTAACAGGAGCTGGGAGTTAATGATTAGGGCAGCAGTACCATGAAAGAGAAGTATCTACCCTTCATCTCTGCTTACTCTGTGTGATCATTAGCACTGCAGTCACTCAGCAAAAGGGTTATATTAGCAGTAAAAAGAATAATACATATAAGTGTACCAAACATCTCATCTCTGTCAGTAGACTAAGATCATCACCACAATCAGTTTATTTCTCTATGTGATGCATGACCAAGCTTCATTCCTGGAGAACCTCAGATTCTTCTCCTAGAAATATTTAATGAGTCAGGTAATGTCCGTATTCATAACAACCTCTCAGAAAATGGCACTGTACTGCTTGACAACTACTGAGTGAAGATACTTGAAGCATGGGAATTTCATCAACTTTCTAACAGCTGCAAAGCACAAGGGACATATAAACCGTAAAGCTTGTGGGGTTTAGAACTTTAATTCACAACAAAAGGCTTACATTATAGAGGAACTCAATTTTGACATATATTTGACTTATTTCACTCTGTCTAGCTGTGAAATCTATGTAAGCTGGTAAAGGATTTGGAACAGGTGTCAATGAGGAACAGCTGAGGAATCTGGGGCTGTTTAGCCTGGAGAAGAGGAGATCGAGAGGAGACCTGATTGCTTTCTACAACTACTTGAAAGGAGGCTGTAGAGAGTCAGGTGTTGGTCTGTTGTCCCTACTAGCCAGTAATACGATGGGGAAATGGCCTGAGCTGAACCAGGGGAGGTTCAACTTGAATGTCAGGAGGAATTTCTTTCCCCAAAGGCCTGTCAGACACTGGAACAGCCTGCCCAGAAAAGGGGTAGAGTTCCCATCCCTGGAGGTGTTTAAGAGAAGGATAAATGCTGTATTGGGTGATGGGGTTTAGTGATGCTGATAGGACTAGGAAAAGGTTGGACTCAATGAACGTGAAGATCTCTTCCAGCTGAAACCGTACTATGATTCTATGATTCTTGCCATTTTTTTTTGCCCAGAAAGAGCATTACAACATTCAGAGTGGTTTTGGTTTACATCACATAAAATTCTCATTTGTGGAATTCACAGAAAGTTGAAGCTTCCTAATAAAGATGATAGTGTGCAGATGCAGGTGACAGAAAAAGCACTTGTGAATGTGAATAGCAAAGTTCACAAATAGCAAAATAGCAAAATTTGCTCAAAAGAGGAAATAATATTAAAGCAGCAAGCCACAGGAAAACTTTAGGAACTTTAGAAACAAAGGAGAAAACTGTGGGTTTTTTTTACCATGATTCTGTTCCTCTCATTCACAGTGTAAAGACAGGATTTATCAATTGATTTTAAGATGACAAAGTTCGCTCACTGTTTATTGGAAGCCATTTAACCTACATCAAGGCAAGAGAAGCCATGAAGTATCTACCATCAGAGGCTGCAGCCAAGAACTTTCTGCTGTCATTGACACAACCTTCTTAAAAGTCATCTGGGAAAAAGAAAAGGGAGATGGTAGAATCAAAATCTGGTCTGTCACAGTGGTTGGTGAATGGCTTCACAACTCTTAGAGTCTGGGTCGTTGCTGCCCTCATGTGGTTGGCTGATGTGAAAGTCCTCTCAAGGCAGAAAAGAGGCCTCAATGTGTTCAAACACTGAACAGGGAGACTGTTACAGCACGTTCAAATTTCACGGTATCCCATGCTGTATAATTATGCTTAGAAATAGTAAATACTCCTTAGAAAAAAAATAATACCAGATAGTACTAGAGATTTCTAGTTGTTTCCTCATTTCTTTTGTTTATAAGATAAATGCTTTGTTAGTGTAACATGCATGCCCGGATATTTTTAATGCATTTTCATCCTAAAAATAATCTTGGATGTCTTTAATTACTCTTGACATAGTAAGGTTAATTGCTACTACCAGTAACAAATCTGTCTAACATATTTTAAGAAGTGAGATCTTTATAGAACTCATTTCTTAAAGAGAGAGCTTTCTTTCCTTTCTTTTTTTTTTATTCTGTTAATAGATTACAGAAACAAAGACTGAAATCCTTATTGTGTATAGCAAAATTCCTACAAACTCTAGAATTTCTTTTAATTCCGACCAAAATATGAAAAGAATTTACATAATCGATGCCAACTTCCGTGTAAATACCAGTTGTCAAACTGTTGAATCTGCAGCAGTTCCAGCAGTTCCCTCTGTTCTTCCCAACAAAGCATAAGTTTGCCAGTGATTGCTCCCATTGTAGGCAGTTATTTACTTATTTACCTTGGGTTCCTAAAATCCTGTCATGGAAAATTACTTACACAGAAAATCTGCAAATATTTAAAAAAGCACAATAGCATGGCAGAGTGTGTTTAGCCTACTTGTGTAATCTGTAGAGATGCACAAGCATCAAATGGTTCTTTACATAATAAAATCTCTTCACCCTGCCCAGAACATGTCAGAAACAAGAGTCAAATGGTTTTGCAATCAAATACTAGGTGAACAAGGAACCATCAGGGTCTGAATTCTTTTCAGACTGAAAAGAGAGGCTTGAATGCTACCAAAACAACACTGTGCTATGCTCATTAACACTACGTATTAATATTTCTACTTTGCAAGCATATAAAATAGCAAAGATCTGACAAAAGCTCTACACAGTTCCTGTGCTTAGTGTAAAACTTCTGCTAAGCCTCAAAACTTTATAAGAGAGATGGACCAAATTCAGTTATGACAGAATTGCTTATCACTCTGAGTCAGCAAGAGTCATGACAACTTCCTTATGATTCTATGGGAATTCAGCTGTATGACTACCTGGGTGGCCTCAGTGAGGAAGAGATTTCTTAATCATGATAAAATAAACCTCTGTTTCACAGAAGGAAAAAGAGTGTGAATCATGCAAACATGCTTGCAGCAGGTGACAGTTGCACATCATCTTAGAGAAGCATCAAGTTTCAAAACTTGCCTCTACAACATAGAAGACTCCTATGTAATTGTGTGCATAAATGAAGCAGGAGAGAAGCACATCAACTCTGAACAGCAGTTCTTACCACTTCTTGCTCAACAGCCTCTGTATCTGAAATCACTGCACCTGGATCCTCTTATGATTGGAATTAGGCAACTCAAAGGATCCAGGAATTTAGAAGTCTGCAATATTCTTGGTATCAATGAGAAGTCAGTGCAGGTATCAGTGCTCAGGTTTTACATACCTTCTAAAAGAAAATCATGTTACTAAGCAGGTATATTCTTCTCCAGATCTGATTTCCCTCTGAGTGGTTTTATGTAAATGCTAATAATAGCTACCAATATCCTGCTGCATCAAAGGCAGAGATGGCTGCTCCTGGTCCCTGCTGTATCTGGAAATAATGGTTTGTAAGAGCAATGAAGCAACAACTTTTATAAAGCTTTCATTTTGGCTTGATTTTGTAAAGCACTTTGAAATAACTATTTTGGACTTATCAATATTCTGGTCGATTCTCTAGCACAATATCAAGTTGTTAAAGGTAGACATTTGTCCGTAGTGAACTGAGGCCATGAATGAATGGCAAACACTAGACAAAAAAGGACTTTCTCACACTGTCACAGAATTTACATGTTTTCCATTCTAAAAGTCTCACTGGCTACTGTGAGGCTATGCACAGTGGACCACCAGTCACAGGATCACTGGATGTCTTTGGTTGGAAGAGACCTTGAAGATCATCTAGTCCAACTTTCTACCCAACACTTCCAGGTCGCCACTAAACTCTCTAAGCTCCAGGTCCACATACCATTTAAATACCTGCAGGGATAGTGATTACACCACTGCCCTGGGCAGGCTATTCCGGTGTAACACTTCCAGTGAAAAAATGTTTCCTAATGTGCTAAGTCCACAAGCTTCCTGTGCCTGGCACAGAGGACAGAGGGTCCTGCCCTCTGCTTAGAACTAAGCCTACATCTTGCAGCTGACATCAGTCCACTTACTAGTAATACAGTAGATGCCATTTGTTTCTTAATTCTCTTGAAATGGAATAACAGGGAAGTTAATTAGCACACATAAAATGTGCAGTTCTGAAGAGGAGGAATTGGTTAACCAAATGTCAAATGCATTTTTAGCACTGACTGTTGCTGGATAAGGAACTGTCTGGATGGTTGTACCCAAAGAGTGGTGGTCAGTGGTTCATATTCCAGTGGAGACCAATGGTGAGTGGTGTCCCTTAGGGGTTGGTGCTGGGACCAGTGTTTAACATCTTCATCAGTGATAGAGACAGTGGCACTGAGTGCCCTCTGACACCAAGCTTGTCAGTGTGGTTGACATGCTGGAGGGAAGGGAGACCATCCAGAGAGACCTGACATAGGATTAGAATATTACAGGGAAATTTCTGCCTGTGAGGGTGCTGACACACAGCACAGTTTGCCCAGGGAAGTTGTGGCTGCTCCATCCCTGGAAGTGTTCAAGGCTGGGTTGGACAGTGCTCTGGGCAACTTGTTCTCATGAAAGGTGTCCCTGCCTATGGCAGGGAGTTAAAATTAGATGATGTTTAATGTTCCTTCCAACCTAGACCATTTTATAGTTCTTTAATTAATGACACATATTGCTTCCCTCTTTGGTTCTTTTTTCTGAGGATAATTTTGTTTGCTTCCCTACTCTGAAATAAAACAGGATCCTCCAGTGAGCAATGAAATCTCATCTTAACCCAGCTAACTTCAGTGATTATAGGACACTGGAGTGTGTAGAATGCTAGTAGATGTTGCAGTCCTGTATTTAGAGAGAAGCAGAATAATTCTAGATTTCTGAGTATGTTTTCAGAGGTTCATGTGCAGCTAAATAACATCACAGATAAATGTCCAGTTGACTTAATCCATTTCAAATTTCTATGCTGCAATTCAATTCCCCCATCAGTATAACAGAAATAATCCTACTATTTTGCCTGTTTTGTGGTTTTTTGTTTTGTTTTTTTTTTTTTTGCATGTTTTCATGTATTTCACACTATGGTTATCCATAGTGCCCCTACCATATGTATCGCTTAGCTAGCCTTAGTTCTATAGCAGTAACCATGAAATTGAGCCAGCCCATTCCTTTGTTACTTGTTCAGTAACACAAATCTGTCTGAGACTGCTTCTCATTTCAAGCTGAGAAAAATAATACCTTCCTGCCTCACAAGAAGAAGGAAAACTGTATTCATTTTTAAGGAGCACTTCTGCTGCAAGCAAGAATCTAAAAGAACATAAATGAAGTGAAACTGTGCTACTCATCAGTGGAAGCATACATTTCAAATCTATTTTTACATGTTTTTTCCTGATCAACAATCCTTATTTATTGTTGTGAATTACAGATTCAGTTTGGCAAATAGAAAAAACCTGAACCAAAAACAAGTCTTGATCATTTTCAGGAGAATACTACAGTTGTTCAAATTATTTAATGATTGTTGAGTTACAAATGTAATTGCTTTTAGGCAAGAAAGAACAAACCTTTTAAAGTATTTTCCTGCAAAATACAGGCTGTTTGACTGTGTGTATGGAAGTGAAATGTACATGTGTATACACATATGTGAAAAACTTACACTCCTTGTTTGAATGAATCTAAGAACAAATGCAACACAAATCTTAGGGGCATAATCTGGGCTGGCAAAATTTAGTGTGGAGCTACACCAGAACACATCAGTCTAGAAAAACTTATGCAATCTCTAATTTTGCTCTACTGTAAAAAAACTTCAGCATTTTTGAAAGCAGTTTATATTTTTAAATGGACTCCTGAAAAAGGACAAAAGGCTGCAAATACAATGTCTTACACCACAGTTTCTGAACGTACACTTCAGCTTGTATCATTTCTACAAGAATGATATGTCCATGCTTGCAGTTTGCATTTTGTTTCTCTAAGAACTCCAATTAGACAAACTTGTTTTCACTTCACCAAGTGTTATTTCTATCGTGGTTGTCTATACCATGAACCTCTTAATGTGTACATTTTTAACAGGAGAATTCAGCAGTGCACATAAATAGCAAAATCTTGCATCCACATTGTAATCAACTCTGTTAAGAAGTTTTGCGAATTTGAAGTATAAAGACCAATAGAGTACAAGGTGAAAATGCTTAAGAATCAGTAGATCCTCACAAATTATTTTTGTGGAATTTTTTTTTTTTGTGCATGTGGAAGGTAGATATATTCTTTAGTTGATTTAAAGATTGAAATTCATGATATATTTTAGACTCAAAACAATTTTGTCTAGGAACTGCTGAAAACTTTAGCTGTGTACATCCCACAGTACTGTTTCATGTAGATAATTTTGCTTCTTCATATCAAATACTAATAAGTCTACACTAGGGCACTTGAAGCCACATATATTGACTTCAGTGGCAAGTATCCATGTAGTATTGATAATGTAGGAACATGTCTTAATCAAGCCAATTGTAAAACTCAAAATAAATTAAAAAAAAATAAATACGTGTGTATTATGCATATGAACCACTCAGCTATGTAACCCAAGGATTCTTACATGGTTAATGTAGATGGAAACTAGTATCCACAAAAAAAGTTTTCATTTAGTTCTGGTTGACGTTTAAACCAATCATTATTCACTCTACTAATAATGCTTCAGATTAACATAATTGGGTGTTAGTTTAAATAATATTCCATACTTAAGTTGAAGTACATAACTCTCAATTATAGACTCTGCTAGAATGAATAGACTTTCTAAGGGAAAGATGCTGAGTAAACTAATTTCTTACACGAGTGTGTATCTACATCCCCACAGCAGGTGACCTAATCCCATTTACCAGCTAACCTTTAGACTGCCAATTTGACTGCTGGGATATATGGTGTTTTTACTTTGGGGATTAATCAGCCTTGTCCCAGCAATAAACTGGTCAACTCTTCTTGAAAAGGTGCTGAATAAAGATCACAGAATCCTATACTGGCTCAGGTTCAAAGGGACTTTAAAGATCATCCGCTCCACCTTCCTGCCAGGGGCAGCAATGTCTCTCAACCAGACTTGGCCTCTCAACGCCAACTCAACTGGCATTGAACACCTCCAAGGAGGGAGCAGCCATAGTCTTATCTGGGTAATGGATTCCAGAGTCTCTCCACTTTTGGACTAAAGAAATATCTGTAAGATCTAGTGTAAACCTACTCCTTCAGTTTAAAACAATTTCCCATTATCCTATTGTTGGATGGCCTTGGGAAAAGTCCCTTTCTAGCCTTCCTGTAGGTTCCCTTCATGTGCATGAAGGCAGCTTTAAGGTCCTTCTAGAGTTTTCTCTTTCCTAGGCTGAACAATCCCAGTTCCCTCAGCCTATCCTCATAGCAAATGTGCTCCAGCTATTCGATCATCTTTGTGGTCTTCTCTGGACTTGCTTCAACAGTTCTATGTCCTTCTTCTATTGGTGACATCAGAACTGGACACAGGATTCAAGGTGAAGTCTCAGAAGAGCAGAGTAAAGGGAGAGAATCCTTCCTCTTCTTCTGTTGGCTACACCTCTCCTGATGCAACCCAGAATCCAGTTGGTCTTCTGCGTTGCAGGAGTACTGACAGGTACTGGTGAGCTTCTTGTCAATCAACCCCCTGAAGTCTCTCTCTTAACCCACTGTGCACCAGCTTGTCCGTGTTCCTGGGACTGGCACAACTCAGATGTAGAACCTTGCACTTTGACTTGTTGAGCCTCCTGAAGTTTGCACTGGCCCACTTCTCAACTCTGTCAAGATCCCTCTGCATGGCCTCTCTTCTCTCCAGTGAGTCTACCACACCACAGAGTTCGGTTTTATTTTATTTGTTCCCCTCCTCCCTTCAGTGCGACTCGTCAACTCTTGACCCAGGATACTTTCTCCCCTTAAAGTCATCTGAACCCCATCTGATGTCAGCAGGCCAAGTGTTCTATAGACCTACCCATGGTTGAAGAACTCAGAATTGGAATGTTGGCACCACCCTGTAAGCTAAACATTTATCAAATGTGGGTTTTTTTGAGCCTTTGCGTAGTTTTCCTTGCTACTGAATTTTGTTTGTCTGGTAATCTAAAAGGGCTGTAAGGAATGAAAGGTGGTGATAAAGATGCAGCAAGTGTGCCAAATGCTGTGGGATTTAATTTTAAAATATATCAATGATTGAAACTGGGTTATTAATTTTATTAAAATAAATATTTCTTATGAAAGAGCAGACCCCTATCTAGGTCAGATATAAGCAAGAAAAAAAATAATTCTCTGGAAAGAATTATGAAAGTCATGCTCAAAATCAATAATTACAGGAACAAGACCTCTTTAAATGAAAGTGAGAATGAAGATAAACATTAAATTTCATTATTAAGTGATAAATGACTTATGATTGATTTAGTTTTCTCTGCAGTCACACACTTAAAAATGTCACATTTACACTCAGATAACCTTTCCAGCAAAACAAGAATTGTGTGGGAAGTATAAATATTTTTCTAGTCTCATGCTTCAGTGAGTTTTTTGCAATTCATTATTTTTTCCATTTAATTGGTAAGTGGTGTTCTAGTTTTTTTAAAGAAAATAAATTAAAATAGTAATTTTTAAAATATGAAACTCACTTCCTGCTGCAATATAATGTGAAACAGAATTAAACCTGGAAAAATATAAATATAAGTAATTTAATTTATGAAAGTTTACAAATGAATGTTTTTATTTGTTGTTTAGAACTTTTAGCAATGTATAGAATTTTCTTTGTTGAGTTTGTTTCCTTTAAACATAATAAATGACTACTTCTCAGAAGTGGAAGGCTTTATCTATAAAACTGTGTGATATATATACATTTCAGTTACTTTTAAAATGCCTTTCATCCTGCCTGCAGATTTCTCACCATCTCATAATGGCATGTCACTGCCAGGTCATAGAATCATTTAGTTACACTTTCTCTGACAATTTTTTCCATGTGCTGTTCCCTCAAGCTGCAATATTTAGCACTACAGGGTGCTAAAATAATGTGGAATAATGTCAGCAGCAGGGGTGAAGCATGGGGAAACCCTGTGTAAGCTGGTACAAGGTACTTTTGTTTCTTTCTGTGATGTTTATTTGCTTGCTAGCACCAAATCTGTCACTGTACTTGTGAAGAATCTTTGGTGTGAAATTTGAAAGGCAGTATTATTTCAGAGTCAGCAAACTTTAGATTTTCAGCTATGACAGGAATAAACTCATAGGTTTTGAAAGAGAAAAAGACAAGTTAAGCAAAATATTCCACCTTCTAGGCAGTTCCATCTATTGGTGGATCTTCACAGCTTATCTGATCAACCCAGTTCAAAGTGTCTTGAGGAATTTTTTCCTAATTTTCAATCTAAATCTCTCCTCTTTCAGTTTGTAGCTATTGGCTCTTGTTCTATCACTGCAAGTCCTTGTAAAAAGTCACCATTTACAAAAGAAATGGTGAAGCTTTGCATCCTTCAAGTTCTTGTTGCCATTTCAAATGTTGGTTTTAGTTTTGAAATCTGTAAGCAAAAACTGTAAGTTTTATTTATGTTTTCTGCCAAAAGAGAGCGTCTGGAGTTCCTAGTTTGGGTTCTCCCCTCTTTCCTTCCTCTCCCTCCCCTCTTTCCCTTTTCTTCTTTTTTGGATTCCATCTTCATTTCTTCTTAGTCTCTTTTGTGGAGAGGACACATGACACTGAGCTGGACACAGAAGCCATTTTTCTCTGAAAGAGTGGTAACCAAAGAGAGAGAATGTGGAATCTTGGAAATCAGAGGAAAGAAAGCTTCATCTGGATTTCTATGGTTGCTAAAATGGAGAAAGGGTTCCCTCTGTTTGTGGCCATATGAAACAGCATTTTGAAAATGGAGAACTGGCATGGAGCACATGGAACACAGAGATGGACTTTAAATTGTCCACTGATGGACTTGAGTTTGAACTGTCATGGACACCACACTTCCACAGAAGGAACTGTTGGAAGAGTCTTTTCTCTTTCTTTAGGGCTTGGGCATTGAGGTCTTGGCTCAGTTTTGTAAGAGCATTGTGATGAATCTGTGTGCATGTCTTTTTATGTGATGTTTACATGTAGGGTGAATTAGATTACTTGTTGCCTTTTTTCCAGCAATCAGTTTAAGTTTCATTTTACAAATAGTCTCTTCAAACACTCCCTGCTTTGTTTTTTGTTTCTGCCCATTAGCACTTCAGCTAAATGAAATGGTTAATAATGTCATTGTGGTTTTTAACCTATGACAGTTCTAGATAATGTATAAAAAGAAAGTGTCCTAGCATCTTTCTCAGCTCTAAATTTGGTTCTGGACTGGCCTGCTTGTTCAGTATGATGCTTATTTATTTATTTAATTAATTGTGTTTTTACTGTTTATATGAGAATAAATAGAGATGTAATTGATGATTTTGATAGAATATTTGATAGCACCACTAGCTGGGCCATTAACGGCATCTGTAACAAAGAAAGGCATCCACTTACTGCAGCCCTAAGAACCTGAAACATAAAAAAAAGAGGGCTATCTTATCCTCTGTCAGAGTTAAAATTTGTCAAGGATAAATAGATGCTTATCACATCTTGAAGGGTTCTTCTTCTTTGCTTTGTTCTCTTATCTGTTTTTTGACAAATAACAAACTCCTGTATGTAATAAAATGCATGAACATGTAGTTCATGGATATTTCTAAACTGCAGTACATTGAAAATTAATGCTTTCAAATGCTTCTCTTACATACTTAGTATGGAAGTTACAAATTAATATATGAACCATGGCTTTAGTCTGTTGCACAATGATACTAGTACTTTCATAAGCAATTTTATACATGGAATACATAATTTTTAAACCATAATTACCTATGCCAACATGCAAACTGAAATCTCAGCCTTTACTCTGTTTTCAGTATGTATTGAGATACTGAAGTGTTTAAGGCACCAGGGTACTGCAGGAATGTTCAGATTCTCAAGAGCCTTTACCTCTTATGCTTGTGAACTGTCAATATATATGCTGATAGCACATCTGGTACATAGATGGGAACTAGTAGTAACTTTACTTGATAGAGTTCCTAAGTTAAGCAGAAGTGTTCTTTGAATTTTGGCCTACTCCATATGGAGAACTATGCTGGTATCCATTTATGAGGAGAAGCTGCCTGTGGTTTACTCAAATAAAAGGACAAATTCTAAAGTTCAAGTGGGTTTACTTGAGAAACTAAATAAAAATATTCTGGCTTCAATGACTGAGCGTGCATTACTGTGTCATAGAGATAGTTTAGGTGAGTAATGCAGAGCATGTAATAAAGGTGAGTAAGTTTACGAGTAATTTCCAGATAATGGAGCAGTTACTTTAGTTAACTTCATGGCTTGCTGTATTTGGAAGTATTTCCTAGTAGCACGTAGGCTTGCACCTTGAATTGAGAGTGGATATGGCCAGGAAAATGTTCAGGTCTGTTTTCTGTCTCTTCCCTTAGCTCTATGCTACTCCTTTTCCCCTTAATATATTTGCCTTTCTCAAAGTCTTTCAGAAGGATTCTTCCTTCTCCTTCAGTTAGTATGAATTTCTGCTGGTTGCATGATCTCTATAAAGGCTGGAGAACTTGAAAATGCCCTTGCTCTTCAGAGAAATTAACACTTGGAAGTTAGCAATGAGCAGTTAAAACAGCTATGCAATTGGTATTACAGGCAGATTCCTGCCTACTCATGAATCACTGCATGAATCACTTCAGTCTATTCTGTGTCTGTCTGAGTTACTGGAAATTCTGTGAAATGTACCTTAAATCATTTTTCCTGTCCCCACAACAGGCTGACAATGTGCTGCCTGCTTCCTTGAAAAGTCTACATCTTTGAATGGGCTACACTCTGGCCACATTACTGCTTGCAGTAATCAGCAACATGGAAACTCCTTTGGAGTATGTTCACTGCCTCCAGAGATACCACTGCCCTCTTTCTGATATGCCTTTTCTAGTCACTCTTCTTGAAGGAACAAAGCACACAAACAAGGAGCTAATACATAGAAGAGATGCTGCTCAGCAGGCTGCCGTAGAAAGTACCAAGTATTTTATCTTTAGCAAAGACTCAGCTGCACATGTGATGGATACCAGGGGTGCATAGAAAGCAAGAAAACTAACTAGTCAGACAAAATTCTGCACCATCAGAGATGTTTAAGAAAAGATTGGCTGTGGCCCTTAGTGTCATGGTCTAGCTCATGTGGTGATGTTAGGTCCTAGGCTGAGCTTGATGATCTTAGAGTTCTTTTGCACAGAATCACAAAATTACAAAATTATTCAATCTGCAAAAGACCTCTGAGATAACCACATTGGCCAGACCAGAGCATTTAAGTGCCATATCCAGTCAGTCCTTAAACACCTCCAGGAGTGGCAACTCCACCACTGTCCTGGGCAGTCCATTAAGATGTCTATCTGCCCTTTCTGTGAGGAAGTTTTCCTAATATCTAACCTAAACCTCTCCTGATGCAGCTTCAGGCCATGGCCTCTTGTCCTATCACTAGTTGCCTGGAAGAAGAGCCTGTCCCCCACCTATCTATAACTTCCCTTCAGGTAGTTATAGAGAGTGATATGGTCCCCCCTGAGTCTCCTCCAGGCTGAACAACCCCAGTTCTCTCAGCCTCTCCTCATTAGCCTTTCTTTCCAGACCCTTTTCCACTGTCATTGCTCTCTAGACCCACTCCAGTACCTCAATATCTTTCTTGAAGCAAGGGGTCCAGAGCTCCACACAGTATTTGAGGGAAAGCCTCACCAGTGCCCAGTACAGGGCGAGAATAAAATCCCTAGTCCTGCTGGCCACATTATTTCTGATACAAGCCAGGATGCCATTGGACTTCT
>VZRI01011114.1:204176-214944 GCA_013397515.1 Upupa epops | reverse complement strand
TCTCCCCTCTGTCCCTCTCGGACGGCAGCTACAAAAATCCAAACTTGTTCTTTCTTGTCCTTCTCATCCCTGTGGGCATAGACTTTCTGAGCTTCTTGTAATAATTCCTGCAATCCTTTCTCTTGCCAGTCCTCTATTTTCTCCAACTTCTTTCTTATATCTGGCCATGATCTTATCACAAATTGAGTTTTTAACAGGGCTTGCCCAACTGGACCATCAGGATCTACTCCTGAATACAACTGCAGATTCCTCCTTAATCTAACCATTCACTGGGGGTTTCATCCCTCTTGTGGTTATCATTAAATGCTTTGTGCATATTCTGTCCTCTTGGGACAGAGTCTCTGATTCCCTGAATAATCATGTCTCGAAGATCTACATGTTATCCCTTAGTATCAAACCTTTCTGCAGCCCCTAAGAGGTCTTCCAATAAATGCCTCATTTCTTTTTTAAATTCTTTAACATCTCCTGAATTCAATGGAATTGATATAAAGCCTACACCAGGCTGGCCCCCCCGCCATGGGTGTTTCCCTTAATGGATACAATAACTGTTCTTTCCTTTGCTCCCTGGTCCAACTTTGGGTGACTCATTGACTAGGACCAGGGCGAGTTTCATCTGGGGATGGGTCTCCTTCCGAATCGGAAATGGTTGGGGCTGGGGCTGAGGGGGACATCTCCACTCCTTCTTCTAACTCCTCGTTCCCTAGAGGAGATGGGGGATCATAGGGAGGGGGAGCAATTGACAAAATTTCCTCCCAGCCTCTCTTTTTCCTTTTTTCTTTTATCGGGAATAGCCCTAATGACCGTTCTGATGGTTGTGTGGTTTGTAAAATCCATAAAAATACATATTCACTCTCCTCTTTGTTGAATGGCTGCTTGTTATTCACATATATGTTTAATTGTTGACACCCCCAGTTCTCATTGGACCCATAAAGGGGCCAGATTAAATCTTTCCGTATTTCCTTTCCTCCCCATACCTCCATACAGTAAAGAATCATCTTTTCCCTACTTTTTCCTTTTCTATTTCCACTTTCATCTCAGGTCTTAATCATCAGCCCCAAAGGGCTTTCTGGTGGGATGTCAGGCAACTCAGCCTTCCCCATGGCTGCAGAGTTCTTACTTTTTCTCTGCCCCATCTTTTGAAGGTGTCTTCCTTTCACTCTTCACACTCTCTTCCCCCGTTCGTGGCCCAAGTCCTCAAGGACAATTGGGAACTGCTCTAACAGGGGTCTGCACTCACTTCGCCCAGTGGGTCGCTAAACCCGGCGGACATCACCCTCACTTGCACCCTGAGAGCCAAATCCCTGACCAAATGGAACCTGTGTCAAATATACTCACCCCTCCCGGGTCTTCATTTGACTCTTCGTGCACAAAAATTAAGGGGAACTGCAGTCAAGAAAATTTTGCTTTCTAACCTCCATTCAGAAAATCCAGGCAAGCTGGACCAGGTTCAGTCTGGAGCCACCAGAGGTGGGGTGCCTCCCCGGACCAGGACCCCGACCAGCAGGTGGATCCAAGTCACAGCACCAAATTTGTTGTAGTAAAGTATACCAACCACTGAGTGGAACTGAATTATTATTAGAATTTTATTTGATTAGAAAGCAAAGCAGTGCTGGGTGGCCCCGGGAGACTCAGCTCCGCAACAGGCTCACGCCTTCTGATCAGAAGCGGCCTCCTTTTATTCCTCCCCACGTTAGTTTTGAAATAGGCATCTTCCTTCAAGATTTTCATTGTCTTGCTCGGAGAATTTCCATTTGGTCCATCTTGACCCTTGGGTTTCATAACCCCTTTCTTTACCCAACATCTGTGCCCTTGACGCCATAACAATACTATATTTACAGTTTGTGGTTTCTTAGTTTCTCAAGATGTTCCTTGAGATAACCGTCTTTGCAACTCAAAAACACATCATACCTCCTAAAGCTTTGTCTCAATGTTTTAGTCAGCAAAATAGTTCGGGTTACTTATTACACAACCACTGAATTCATTTTTTACTGTAAAAACAGAGTGATGCTGAATAGTCAGGTTTATTGCAGATTCAAAGGGCACAGAAAAAAGTATTCTTTTCTTGAATAGAATTAAGAAAGTTCAGCTCTTGTGTCTGTTCCCTTTTGTGTATTAAAAAAAACACTTGACTTCAAAAAAAATGGTGACATATGGTTTCTAAGTGGTCACCACCATAAATTATTCAGCCTCTGCTCACTCCACAAATGTAAATCTAACAAAAATGCAAAACCCAACACCTTGTCGCCAAGCTCATTGTTACATGTTCTTAGTGGTATCCTCATCATACATTCATTCACCACATCCAAAATGTTTATCCACACACCCACTGTGATACACCACTTCTTTACCTGCATCCTGCTCCATCATGACACTGGCCAGGGTCCCCTGAGCTGAGCTCTGTTGTGTTTTACTT
Organism: Upupa epops; assembly: GCA_013397515.1. NCBI lineage: Eukaryota > Metazoa > Chordata > Aves > Bucerotiformes > Upupidae > Upupa > Upupa epops. The sequence goes on along the minus strand of VZRI01011114.1, from coordinate 212,531 downwards.
TGCCGCCCCTTAGGTGCCAGCTACGCTGCTCAGAACGATCACAAACCTGTCACTTCTGTCGTGTCAGAGGCAAAGGTTTTTGTCAACCAGAATTCAGGCACCCCACAACAACTGTCTGAAGTTTCTTTTAGTGGATGCTCTTTTATTCTTCTTATTCTTTAGATCACCAAAGTGAATATTTCAAACTACACAAGAAAGTTGCTTCATGGAGGAATTCAGAGCCAAGGGCACTGAACCTGCAAGTACCTGTGAACTATGGCAATGTAGCCAGTGAAATGGGAGAAGACTTTTCCAACTGCATGTGGTCAGATGTGTAGGAAAAAGGCATCCATCAGCTCACCAGAGCTGGAGTATTAATGAAGTGAAGGAGTGTTAGTTGAAAAAACTTCTTAAACAAGGACCCTGTCTCTCATTTGGTGCATTTCCCAACTTGTCATGTTGACAAAAGCTTGCTTTTTGAAGGATCAGATTTGTTAATAAATATTTTAGCTAAAGCACTCTTAAAGGTAACACAGTAAAAAAATTTATTATGGAGAAGATGCAGAAGTCGTCATTGCAGTATCAACACTCACATGGACCATACATTTTGTGCTACATTCTATAGCAAAAAAACCCAACAGAAGTCCATAATAAAGTACAGTCAGCCAGAAAAAAGAAGGCTGAAACTGCACTAAAGCATCAGTTAGATTTTATTTACCTATTATGTTGGTTTGTGCTTGCATGGGTGAGTGTGTGTGTGAGACAGCAGAGAAACAGAGATGGAGAGACAGAGGAGGAGAGAAGAAAATGACTCATTCCTGATGATGTTACCATGTAAATGGTCATAGCTGTGGGCTTCCCTGGGGAAATTTGTAATGCCACAGCAAAAATCTAGCTAGCCTGCAATTATGGTGCCGGCACCGCGTCCCTCCAGCACGAGCCATGATGTCTGGGTGCAGCTGGTGGATGCACTCTGGCTATGTTCTCTCACCAGGAGCATCCTGAGTTCTAGGGACTGGGGACCTAGCATGGGGCAAAGCTCTGGGAGACCCCCACACCTCCAGGCAGGCTGTCTTCTCACAAAAAAAAAAGCCCCTCACCACCACTGATTTGAAGGTCTCTGCGTTAAAAATAAAAATGTGGTCCTCAGCAAAAAAAAAGAAGGGTGAGGAGCATGAACCAGTGAGACTTAAGTGCAACATGACAGAGATGCTGCTTTAACTGGACAGTTGAAGGATGAGTTGGGGTTTCCAGGCATGTCACTGGAATGACATCCCACAGCTCCAGGGACAAGGGAGGCTGGACGTGCTGCTGGCCAATCCTTGGAGTGTCACTTACATGAGCTCCGAAGTAATCTTCTGGCCCACCCTTCAGGAAAAAGATAAGATGTCATGATTGGCTAATAGGAAGTGACAAGAAGAGATAAAATGGTTGGGGAGGGAGGGAAAATTTTGGGTTGAAAAAGCATTATTCTTCCCTCTAATGCCAACCCTACTAACTATAAGGCTGAGTTAAATAATAGGCTGTTTGAGTATTTCCATTCATTTATGCATGCAGTATCAATTTTTTCTACAATTACATATAACACAGTTAACCTGTAGCTTTTAAAACAATCATATGCAGCAATCTTTTCAATCTGGTGGGGAAAACATTGCACTTTCATAGAAAAGAAAGAAGTATTTAATTAGAAAAAAAGATTTTGAAGAGCTTTTGTTCATCTACTCTTCCAGCCATTGCCTTCCATCTGGCACAGGAACCCATTACCAAGACATCTGAGCATCTTCCACACAAAAAACCCCAACACAACAAAACAACCAAAACGAAAACATAAAACCCCCAAGTTTCTGGCTTTCCTCCCTCTTCAGGATAGAATATCCTGCTTGTCAGCCTCACCTGACTTGCAATTAAGAACCTGCTTCTCTCTCTAACAAAATGTCAGTGCATCATTTGACAAAATCACACTGAGCAGACGGAGAGGTTTAGGCTGGAAAATGCTTGTGAAGTATCTTCCTAAATGCTGCTCCAGTGTTACCTCTAACTGAGGGGGGGGGGGGGCGTCCTACGCCCTGCAGCCACCCTGCTGCACAAGCACAAAGACCCCAGTTCTCAGTCAGCTCGGCAAACTTTCAACAAAAACCTCCTCAGAAGTCCCAGGCTTTTAAGATCATTAACTGCGGTTAATCAGTTCAGTGGGGAAAGAGGCGTCTCTGGTGGGTACGAGGGGCTGCGATCTCTGAGTGGCAGCCGTGCGAACCACAACCAGCAGCGGCAAAGTGCTGCCGTCTGAGGAGAGCCCTGCGCACGCGATGGACACAAAACCGGCTCCTTTCACATTGGAAAGAATTCGGAGCTCAACTAAGGCATAATATGTTTTGAAGCTTTTGCCAAGAAGTACAAAAAACCTGTAGTGAGCGTGGACAAGCGTTTGATAACAAACACAGCTTCTTCTGCTTGACATATTTTCCTGGTGTATTTGTTTGTAAAGGTAGAGATAAGCATAGTAACACAATCTGTTCCTTAATATCACAGGCAAAGAAAAATCACTACTCACTAGCTACAAGAGTTTACAAGCTTTGGAGACAGCTGCAAGTACATGTTTGTTGTTTTCTTTTTTTTTTTTTTCACTCTAAATATCTCAAACAGAGCCTGAGCCTGAAAACACTCCTTCCCTCTAAGGCAACAATAATACTAGTGAACAGCAATGGCTGGTGTAAGGAAAGGAAAGGAGATGAGGCTCAGATTCCCTACACACTATTCATAATGGTTATTTTCACTAAAGATAAGAAAGCAGGCTTGCATGTGCACTATCACCAACCCTGGCCATTCTGTCCCTATCTACTCTTTGACCGTTATCTGTGGAAAACGTGGACTTAACAAAAGCTAAAGAATAATTATTAGAAATCATAGCCAAAATAATGTACATCAGCCTTGATTAGTTATGTGAAAAAGCAGCCTTAAATGTTTAAAAACAGGAAAATTAGTGGTATGATTAAGAATGAATGGCTAATAAAAAGAATTTTGCTACAACAGATTAAGGTTCAGATCAAGGTCACAAAAGAAACTGATTGAGGAAAACTGTCGCTCTTGCCGAGACTCGGGAGCTGTTTTAGCAGTGCTGTTTCCTCTGAATCACAGTCTTGGAATGAGAGATTACAGTGCTGGGGTTAATAAAGACTTGGCATGATTGTTTACCCCAAAATTTCAGTTTAAGCACTGTGGTCAAAGAGAAAGGCAGATCCCTCGAGCACAATTAGACTGAGAGGGATATAACTAAGCTGAGTGTCCTCTAATAAAATACAAAGTGAATTTGCACTGTAGTTTCAGATCTTATGTCTGTTATAAATTCATTCCAGGAATAAAAAAAATCTGCAAATGACTCAAAACTGTCTTTACCCTCCTGTTTCTTCCAAAACAAGCAGCTCCTAGTTAGGGGGCCACAGAACCCAAATAGCAGGGGCTAGGCAGGGACTGTTTTCCTAATGATTTCCCTTTCTGCCAGCTTCGCCCCTTCTGAGCTGTGGAAAACCTCCAGAGGCTGGTATCTTTGCCCCTCGATGCATCAAGAACTGAGCAAACACCTTGATTCCCAACAAGCTGATGTGTGAGCATTGGTATTGCCTTATGTTTTCATCTTGTTTCAGTTGTATGTAAGAGAAAGAGGGAGGGACCACAAGCATTCAGGTTTATCTACCACCTTGTGCTCCCTGTCCCAAGAGGCCTCAGTGCCACTGAACTGTGCAGTGGCAGCACACCAGCATGCCCTATGGAACAATCCTACACATACACATATGTCCAGACTCCACAGGGAGGATCAGATGTCCAGCAGTATGAATTTTAGCATCAATGAAAACCATTCAACAACATCCCTTGTTCCTGTGAAATAAATTACCATGTCTATATGTAGTGGGCTATGGGGAGTTAGAATTTTTACTCTTCTAGGGTTTTTCCCCTAGGGTGATAACTTGCTTTAGGAGGAGCTGGCATGGCTGGCCTGTGCTGGGAGCTATCGCAGCCATCCTGAGCACAGTGCTGCTACTCGGTGGCAGAAGATATTGACGTTCTTACTATCACCCAGCCTGATCGGGGTCAGCAAGCCAATGCAAGAGCTGTTGTATAACGCAGCAATAAAAAGACAGTCCTTGTCCCAGAACACACCCGGGCTGTATTTCTGACAAGCTGTAACAGGTTCTGCGGCGGCACCTTTTCTGTTGCTAAATAAAGAACTTCTGTCTTGCAGAGCCTAAACCCACCGCTGAAAGATTGAAAGGAAAGCGAACTAATAGGACAAAGGGGCTGTGCACAGGGGTTTTTTTAATGTCTGTTTGTTTTGATCTTACTTGTGAGTAATTCACAGGGAGCAAAGTGCACCAACACTCAGAAGAAAATGAGTTCTCAGTTTTAGAAAGGAGAACTGCCTCACAACAAACCGAATGCAGGGGGAAAAAGGTAGAATGGTTCAAATAAGATTACTGGTGCAGAAATCACATTTTTGTTAGTACATAAACCACATGTCACTTGACAATGAGTATCTGCAGCATGAAGCAAAATAAGCCTCCAGCAGAGAAGTCAATATTTAAATCAATATCTCGGGTGAGGAAAAGACCTTACTCATTGATACAGATTAGATTTTTGTTTCTTACGAATCTTGCTGGAGGTAAACAGCATATTTCTGTTGTAAAAGCAATGGAGCAGTGTTGCCAAACAGGTCTAATCATTCCTAGAATTCAATAGCATGATGCTCTGAAATTATTAATGCTGTTATAAATGCCATTTGACCTTTATAGCAGCTATGTATTTTCTTTCTAGAAAAAGGTACCTACACTATTTTGGCCCTGCTGCTGATGCCGAGTGTGAGGTCAGTAACTTCAGGGGAACTCAAGGCACTCCAGGATGAGTTTTTTACATGATGTAGGTACTTAATGATTCAGCTACTCAAGACTACAATCCCTAAGAGATATTAGTGCCTTTCTGTTAATTGCTGTGACATCCTGCATCCACTCCAGAGAAACAAAAAGGTTCACAGACTGCCGAGGCCAGAAATGCAGTCAGTGAGCAGAGCACATCCCAGTGGCATGTACCATCACGGGGGCTAGGGGGCTCCCAGGCCAGTGATGTATTTTGCATTTCTGAGACATTACAGATAAGTACAGTACACAGTCCTGGGAGTAGAGCACTGGCCCCTCCCAGTTTCTACTTGTAAGCACCTTTCTTGAAGTCAAACTCACTCATTTCTCACCTACTCATTTCTCACCTTTTGACCCATCTGTGATACTTTGGTTCTGAATAGGATAAGATCCCTCAAAGATGGGTAAGAATGGCCCCATCCCACAGTCTGGTGGCCAGCACACTTCTTAGAGAGAAGAGAACCATGACTTTGATGGTTTTGGAACAAGTAAAGTGTTCGAAGTGCTACAAGAGACATCCTAACCTGTAGGCTGTCCTATGAAAAATGGGAACTGACACCACCATGAGGACATCTTGCAAAGAAAGCAGTGCTGGGTGCTGTTTAGCTGGAGCTCACAGACATGGGGAAAGCCTGTGTGCTGGCTCTTAAATTGTTCCTACCTACCTCTCCACTGTGGGGTGGCTCTGGCAAGCACAGAAACAGCCCTGCAGCATCTCAGGTGTGTCTTCTGAGCTGGATGATCTACCATAGAAATCTTGTATATAGACACCTAAAGCCAGCCTGTGCTGTGCTTTAGGCTCCTAAATACACTGGCTTATTCAGGAGCTTACAAAACCATCCAGACACCTGTGTCCTATTAAAATCAATAGTGTAGCCCTTGCAACTGTTTTAGAAAAAAATATGGGTTCTTAAAACTATTCCTCTACAATATTAATTAATTCAGTGCACAATAAAAAAACCATAATCAAAATTTTTTCTGCAAGTTATAAACCCTATAGAGAAACTTCTTCCTCTTTCTTAAAAGACACCAACCAACCAAAAGAACATAAATCTATAAAATCAAACTACTTTTCCCATTCAATACCACCTTTGATTATTCAGCAGGGTAGGGCACAGTTTCAAACTATCAAGAGTGCTTTTGTCCTGCTTTATGACTTCAAACTTAAGACTTTTAATTCAAGTACTAGGATAGGGCAACACAAAGTAATTTTTAATGTGCTTTTAACCCCTCCACATGGAGGTTGCTGAAACAGTTCATTTCTGAACCTCGGTAGGGTGGTGCTGGCTAAGAGCTGTCCCTCTTGTCCCTCTCTGACAGCTCTTCTGATATGATTAATAATAATTTCTGTACAAGACAACAGTGGGTATCCCCAACATCTTCATTCAAAATGAACAACCTAGAAAGCTTCCAAAACTTTGTTTTTAAACTCTTGTCCAGTATTGCTCTGGCCCAGGCTGCAAGTGAAGTACACTTTGGTCAAAAGAGATGGAGGCTGTTCAGCAGGACAAGTAGTGACAGATTGAAGCACAGCCATAATGAGCATGAACTTGTGTCAGAGGAACGGACCAGACTGGGAGTGAAAATCAGTTTCCACCCTGCAGCCTTTCCTGGAATACAGTGTGAATCAGAATCGGTGTTCACTAGAGTTTTGCACCTTTGGAACAGACTCGGTGTTTACTCCTCCTGGAGGTACTACCACACGTGACACCAGGCAAATTTGATGCCAGCAGAGAGCAAAGGGGTTTGTGACTGGTGAGAAATGGATTGATTTCCCCCCAGCATCACTGTTGTGACAAATAATCCCAGAGTCTGTGGTTTGCTGAGAATTAATGTACCAAGGGAATTCCCGCCCAGGCAGCGCTGATCCAGCCATGTGCACAAACAGGGGGCCAGATCACCAGCTGATGTGAACTGGGATGGCTCTGCCGGATTGGGTTGACATCTGATATTCAGTTATAATTCTTGAATGAAGTATTAAGAGTTGTGGGATGACATAGCCACAGCATTGCTAATTCAAAGTGAGATGAAAGGGAACTAGCAAAAGGACTCCTTCCAGAGAAACACCAACTCTACCTCTGTAGTCACAGGAGGATTATTCAAGGAACCTGGGAGAGAGGAACAAACATGGAGCTTTACAGTATTTCTGGAGACACATTGGACCTGATAAGCTCTGATGAAGACAGGTATTCAGGGCCACATAAGGTTGGAAGTGACAAGAGGTCACAGATGTGTGGGTGAAAATTACCTTGTGGGATAAAGTGTGTGGAAATGTTTTGCCTTTTAATCCACCAACTCACTGGAAAGGGGCAGGCTGGGGAAGAGTGAGATACTGATGAGACAGGGCAGTTTACACTGGAGGCAGACCATGTAACTTGTTGCATCCATTCCCATGGACCTGATGGATTTTAGGGGGGCTCCACCCCATTTCTGCAACTTCAAACCTTCAGCCTCATTTACCTCAGGTTGCTCCTTCAAAGCCGACAGACAGAAACCTAAATAAAGCAGAGACAGTTCTTTCCTTTAGCAAACCTTGTCCTGCCTTGTGTAGCCTGGGACAGCACAAATGGTTAATCTGAAAAGCAATCTTGCAGAAATAGAGTTTGGAAACAAATTCACCAAATTTACTCAGTGGTGTTTAAACTGAGCAGGACATTAGCTGATACTCAGTGGGCAAACTTAATGGTCACTCTATCAGCCTTTTCCCATGAAAAACCTGCACCCTAGGTGCTACCAAGTGCTAATTTGTTAAGAAAGCCTTAATTGAGTGACAGTTAATTATTGACAGATTTGAACTACTTTATCTCTCAATCAAAACCTGGCTCTGTCCCAGGCAGCCAGCAATTTACAGCCACAAAGGTAAATCTGGCCACGTGCAGGCTTTTCATGCTGAAACCCCATGGCCCTCCCTCCCCCATTTCAAACTTCTGCTAAAATTTCTCTCTGAAGGAGCCGATGATCCCCTGGTGATCACCAGCCCACGTCAAGGTGGTGGTTACCCTGCTTAACCCCACTTGGCACAGAGTGGGAATTACCAAGGGGACATCCATCTGGAGCTGCCTGAGATAAGAGGTGTCCAGTGTTAATAAACAGGCTTCCTCTACACCTCAGCAGGGCCTTCCTTTTCTAAACACTCTTCCTTTAATGTTGCAAAATGTATTTTTCCATTTACTCAATGACCATGCCTTTGCTGGGGGGGGAAGGCCAAGGGAAAAAGAGAGGGGAGAGGAGACAGGAGTTTAAGATTCAGCATATGACTCTAAACTATTGAGACACCTGCTTTTGAAACGAGATTGCTAATGCTGAAAGTTATCCCAGACAACATGTGAAGGAGAGAGAAACAAAAGAAGCAGGAGAAAAAGAAGGAATGGAAAAGAAAGAGAAATTAAGAAAAAAATAAAAAGAATAAAAATAAATAGTGGGAAAGAAAGAAAGAAAGAAAGAAAGAAAGAAAGAAAGAAAGAAAGAAAGA
>VZRI01011114.1:183455-198883 GCA_013397515.1 Upupa epops | reverse complement strand
TTCCCCCCCCCCCCGCTCCCCGCCTTTCCCCCCCTCCTTCCCCGTCCCTCCGAAGTTCCCCATCCCCGGACTGAAACTCCCGCTCCGCTCCTTTGTCTTGTTTATTATCGCTCCCTTCTTTTTGTCTCTTCCAATTTGCCTGGCATTTGCATGTCGCTACTTCTTTCTAACCCGAACTGGGAAGGAGCGGGGACTTCTTTTCCTCCTTCTTCTTTTTCTTCTTCTCATTCTATTCATCCTCGCAAGTAACTTCTTTTTTTCATTTCCAAGGGAGGGAAGAGCTGCGAATTGTGGAAATGTAGAGAAAATAGGATTGGAGTGGTAGGTAGAGAGCACATGAGGAGAGATCAAATGCAAGTCGCGGGATAAGAGCCTTGATCTGGGAAAAGATTAGGATTATCGCTACTTTCTGTTTGTTTGGTTGTTTGGTTTTTTCTTCGCGGGGGCGAAGGAGGAGGGTGGGAGGTTGAGGATTAATTTTTTCCTTAGGCGTCGATGGAGATGTTTCTTAGGTTTTTTGATCTTCCCAGTGATCCGGAGCACTTTGCCGTGTGTTTAAGNGCGGAGCGCGTTTCTGGGAGGGAGAGGGTGCGAGGGAGAGAAAGTTGCGCATCGTCCCCGCTGTCGCTTTGCAGGGTCGATGCCTGGGCAGGTGCGCGGGTGCGGGCAGGTGCGGAGCAGAACGCGGAGGTGGGGGTCCAGGGTCCTGACCGTCGTCTCTCGGTGCCGCTGGGACAGAGGTGGCTGTGGCGGGGTCAGCTGTGGGAAAACGGTTGGATAAATCAGTGTATGCTGCCGACAGGTGGGACAGAGCCCTCGGAGGGGTCGGTGGTGCCCTATCTGTGGAAATAATAACGGGCACAGAGGATATTAACGTAATGTCTTTGACAAAGTTGGCAGGGGAAGCAGCTGCAGAGCAGAGGTGCCCTTGAATGTTGGGCAAAAGTTGCCCAGGAGAGGATTTGGAAACCCATTAGTTTGCCACAGGTCATACAAAGGTGTTTCTGGCTACATAGCGGGTGTCATCCCAAAGCCCTCATCTAGGCCTAGGGATGGGCAGAGGGCACATGGAAGTGCATCCATGGCCATTGCTTGGTGGTGTAAAGGTCCAGCACTAACATGGGGTTCAGAAAGGTGGCCATGGTGTAAAAGTTCAGATTACTTGTCACTTCCATCACTCTATAGAGGTTTGGCAGAATGTGCAATGAATTACACTGAGGCAGTTTCCTTTCCCATAGATTTGCATGTGGCACGTACCCTTTATGTCTTCTCACAGTTTTTCTGAGCTGCCATCAATCACATAAAGTTTACGACCACTGCAGCTTGTTTTGCATTTATTCTGTCTGCTTTTTGTCCAGTGCTTACCTTTAAAATGGTATCATACACTGCAAAATTGTTATGAATACTCAAGGGTAGAGAGAATATCAATGTTTCACCAGCTGAGCAGTGATAAAAAGTAGTGTATGTACTTTTTGCTAACAGCTCTCTATTCCATTATTCCGTTAGGCATCTGCTGTTCGCTGAATGGTGCTGTCAGTATATATAGTTAACTTTCCTGCCAGCTGAACTCTGAGGCCTCTTGGTTCATAATATGTGACTTGTCTTTTTTATGATTGGTTGATAAATTGAGATAGTTGTAAGGAGGGACATGTTTTGAAACTGGAGTTTAATTTGATTCAGGGCAAACCTGTTAATACTATGATCTGTAGTCTCTAAGTAATGATTTATTTTCTCAAAGTGCAGCCTAACTGCCAGGTCAACTAATTCAAGAATCTTGAGTTAACAACATCGTGTATCACAGAAAAAAAAATCTTGGAAAACTTGGATTGAGTTTGTAGAAGGAATCTTGTGAACATTTCAGCATTGTCTCTGCACAGAGACCATGTGAGTTATTCTCTTCACGATCTATGAAATAATAAGGACCAAACTGGCTTGAGAGGAGGAAAATGTTTTCAATTTTCTACCTTGAGCAGCTTGGTTTCTTTTTCTCATTCAGAGAATCTGTTTCCTCAAGCAGTGCCGAACACAGCTATGTGATGCTCCTGCATCTTCCCAAAATAAAGGCCTGAACTAATGAGATGCCGACTCCTTTCTGTTAGTGAGCTCCGTCGGTTCCCCCTGTAGTGGATGGGAATTGCGGGTATTTGGAATTTGCAGAAATTGCTGAATACTTGCTGGGGTGGCCCCTGACAGTCACCAGTTGCATAAAACAAGGGTTGCTTTTTCTTCAAGGCTAAAGAGCAGGTAGCATAATTTTCAAGTAAGTCAGGCTCTCATTGTTACTGCTGCCTTCTTTCAAATTCTTTGGTAAGACATCTCAGCTAAGGGAGTCAGATCACCCTTTCTCACAAGAAAACTTGTGTCGGAGCTGTACCAAAAGGTCGTGCTTTTTCATTAGTGGCTGGCATGATTTTAGCACTGAAGAGATGTCATCTGTTCTTTGGGTTTTAGCTGTGGTTTCGTGTGTGAAATGCTGTTGACTGGGATAATTTTTATCCTGTGCTTCCTGACTGATTCTGGTAAAGCCATATACCACATACCACTCTTTAGAGTGAAAGATCTAAATATTTCTATTAGCAGAAGCGTGTTAGATTTCTTGTGTGCTATTGGCATAAGCTGACATGAAGCAGGCAGATGCTGGACCAAAGAAAGTAGACAGCTTGTGAAAATATATGAACAGTTTCAGCTCCATAGACTGATATTTCCTTGTATGCATCCAGGAATATTTGTCAAGTGTAGATTTCGCTGTGTTTTAATGGTCAGGCTGGTGTCCTTCAGTGTGTCTGAGAAGGGTGAGTTGGAATTTACATCTCCTTTGCATCTTGTAGATGTACGAATTAATCTAGGAGAAAATGATAAACATCTCTGTAGATCAAGATGAGTTAACAAAATCGACTACAGAAACTAATTTATTTGTAGTGAGTGCGCTTAAATTCTCAACATCTTATTCCTGTCTAAAGAGCGTTGTAGCCAAAGGTTCAGTAACCGTAACTCTTGGATACCTAGAAATTAATCTGTTTCCAGTTAAAACGTCAGTGCCTGGCAAATGGATATGAAATAAACCCACGTCTGTAGTTGCTGTGCTGTTAGGAGGTTATTCATAGCTACTTTGTAATCATATCTCCTTAAACAAAAGTTTTGAGGGTAAATTTGCAAATAAAATACTGCAGGCTGTGTTTAAGGATGGACTTCCAGAGTGTTGAGGCCCTCGGTATGATTTTTAATTACACTGGCATGGAAAATGTTCAGTTTTGGAGAGAGCCACGTCATGTGAGTTGAAGCTCAAGATGCAGAGGGTGAATTTAACATAAACTGCACTTGGCATGCAAGGAGTATCAAAGTGACATGTAAAGCAAATCTAACCTTCACAAATTGAAAATTCTCTAACTCAGAATGAAATGGTGCTTCCGAAGATTTCTACAGAGAGCTTGACAGCCTACACTGTCTTTCTGACTGGGTGTTTCTGGAGAGCTATTACAGAGGCATTAGATATATGAAATACAGTTTGGAGGCAACATGCAGCCAAAGTGCTGACACTATGTGAAGGACACAAACTTCCTAATTATTTTTTTCCTCCCCAAGAATCCCCTATTTATGCAGTAGTAATCTAATCAGTATCAAAGTCTGCCTTCGTGGCTGGGATTTTGCATCCCGCTGTATGTGGCATTCTACTTCCCCTGAGGTGTGAATTGGTCCTGGTCTTCCGAGTCTGAAATATCAACTGGCCTTTGGATATTCACTCTGTTTTCTCAGGCTACAGTAGAACTATTTCTCATATTTAAGCTGAAAGGCACATAAGCCTTAAAACTGGCAGACTGTAGGCACAAGATAACACTGGGGCAAATGGAAGACATTGCTTAATACCTAGGTTAAGTGTACAGTAACTCTGATGCTTACAGCTTCCAGTGAGGGAAGGAAGGGGCATTGATCTGGAGCACCTCTTGCTGCCTGTTTGTGGTGGCAGGAATGGGCTGGTGAGCAGCTGCTGGTACAGGGGCTAGGGGAGAGGAAAGTGGACACTGGGGAGGAAGGATGCGTGGCAATGACCTTCCAACCTGGCAGAGGACAGCTTGTTTCCTGAGCTGCTGACTCAAGGGTACAGCAAACCCTCCCCATGTGTGTCCTTGGTTGGGATTGGGCAAGAGAGAGGGAAATAGTGGTCAGGCACCTCAAATTTGCTGGGAAATGTGCAAAATGTGAAACTTGACATGAGTCTGGGAACTTATTGCAGGATTTCAATCAAGCATAGCTTGACAACAGAAAAGGAAGGAAAAGCGTGAAGGTTTTTGGTGTTGGTAGTTTGTTTTCCTATTTTGGCACATTATCTTCAAGGAGAATGACTTTACAATACCTTACATGCAGTAAGCAAGAGCTTTTTTGGTTATCTTGCTATTAGTTTATATCACTTTCAAATGAACACCACTAGACTGAAAGGTCAGCCTTGACCCTGGTTCGTTCTGCACCAGTATCATCTGCTTAAAAACCTTGAAGGTGGTTGTTGACCCTTTCCAATCCCCTGAGGAATAGGCCATTTATTTACCCTTCTGAAAGCCCAGCTCCTCAGATTTTTTTAGATTACCTGATTGTAAGAGCCTGATTCTGACCCATAAAAATCTCACATTTGCATTGACTGAGAGAAAGCAAGAGATGGTCTTTTATGACAGATGCTGCCAAGCCGGGCCTGATCCTACCACTTACACATAACAGGATTTTGGTGTCCCTGGACTCCAGGGGCATTGCTGACAGGGCGGGATGGTACCTGCTGTGCAGGTGGTAGAACTGGGCCCCTGAAACATAAGTATTACTATATTATTAATTTTTTATTATTAATTTTTTATTATTATCGCAAGGCAGTCAAACTTCTCTTGGTTAATGTGCTTCTTGATAAGGAGCGATCTCTGAAGACAGTGATCTGATAACAATGTGAGGCTTTGGATTTCACATTCTGAATTCATGGCACTTTATGTTTTTTATAATTTTTATCATTTTTTGCTTTCCTGTATGCATGGAACCAGTAATGTAAACAAACATCACATCTCTAGTATAACTGTCTCTGACACCAAACCTCTACAAATTCTTCTACTACATGCAGAATACGTGGGCTGCAGAATAAACATAATGTTTCTAAGCATTAAAAGCTTCTTTTTTTACAGCCTGCTTGCAAAATAAGCATTGACTACTGTCTTGATTTTTAGAGATTATTTCATGCTGAAATTATGCCTATTTGCATGGATAGTCATTCTTTAAAACTAGCCACAGATGCAGTCCTAGGGAGCACGTAGATGTTTTTACAGGTGAACCGAAAGAGATGGGAGCAATTCCAAAAAGTCTGCATGCTGCCTTTGGCAATATACCCTGTTATTGTGAAGACTGTGCTCTGTTAAGCAAATGTAAAGTTTAATATTCGATAAGCGTTGCAGGAAAAATATTTTAATTTTCCTCAGTGTTAAAATTTAAGAAACAGGAAAGAGTGTCTAGTGCTTTATGTGCAAGGTGAGTTTAGCATCCCTAGTTAATAAGTCACAAATTATGTCAAGAGCCTTTTTCAAAATTCAAGGAAGTGTGTTATCTTTTTATGCTGTGTTCCTGGGAAACAATGAGAGTTCATATAAAGAGAAGGTGTCTTCCTTTCTCACACAGCTGATTGATGTTATTTCTTTAATCTTTCCATATTTTTTCTCATCTTTTCTGCGTGTCACAGGAAATAAGATTCTGTGTATTCAAAATGCTACATGTGAGTAGGGCTTCTCTGGGAATTTGAGACACTGATTTTGGAGCTTTTTCGAAGGCAGGGAGATATGACACTGAACATGCCTCATTTCTGCTATGCAAAAAATTTAACATCATGTATTTTAGTGCATGAAATACAGAATCTTCGGCCTTTGGTAGCAGGGCTTGCTTAGAGAGTGGAAGTTAAGAGAGGGGAAGGAATGTACGGGGAATTCAAAACACTGTTGTGGTCAGTTGCTGGGACGTACGAGGCTGTATAAGTGAACCACATTTTGGCCTTTATTTGATGATATCTCTGTAAATATTATTATCCTTACCATAAAATATTTTAATGCATTTTTGTTTAGCTGAATAAATGTTTCCCTAATGATTTTAGAGATAATTATTTTCCCCAGTGTAAGCCTAAATGTGTCTGTGATTTCTTTGCCTTTCACGTGTGTGTGTATATATATCTATATATACACTACCCTACTTAAAACTATGTGAAAGTTGACCTTCGAATGTTTATTTACCAGTTATACATCCCTTCAAAAAGCAAAACTACAATTGCACTTTCTATATCTCAATTGAAATTATTTTTAATTCAAATTTGATACAATTTCTTGTTTTAACAATAAATATTAAATAAGGAGTACTTTCATCATCCTTTGTAACATGTATCTCAATGCCCTAAATTTAATCAATTGGTTGTCAGAGGCTGTGTTCTTCTAATCTACTCTTTCTTCTGAAGATAAACAGTATCATTTTAGGCATTTGTGCAAGAGAATCATATTACTGGTGCTTAAGCAGTTTTTTGCTTTTTTAAATCTTAATCCATCTTAAACCAGTGGAGCAGAAATATTTAAAAATGTTTCATTTCAAGCAGAGTGCATAATAAATTGCAATAATTGTAATGTGCCATAAATCCCAGAGCCTATGCATTTTGCATTTTATTCAGGATTGAGGTCAGGAAATTTGGAGAAATTTAAAGAAAATGATTCATCAGTCCTTTTGTTCTGTTGGCCAGGGTCCCAGGATTCTTGAGCTGAGCCCAGCTGACAAGCTTTTGAAGATGGCACAATAACAGTCCAGTGATGCCTGACCATGACAGCACAGCCCTCTTAAGCAGGCAAACCAAGAGAAGAAGAGTTGACATTGGAGTGAAAAGGACGGTAGGGACAGCATCTGCATTTTTTGCAAAGGCAAGAGCAACGTTTTTTAGTGCCATGAATCCCCAAGGTTCAGAGCAGGATGTCGAGTATTCAGTGGTGCAGCATGCAGATGGGGAAAAGTCAAATGTACTCCGCAAGCTGCTGAAGAGGGCGAACTCATATGAAGATGCCATGATGCCTTTTCCAGGAGCAACCATAATTTCCCAGCTGTTGAAAAATAACATGAACAAAAATGGTGGCACAGAGCCCAGTTTCCAAGCCAGCGGTCTCTCTAGTACCGGCTCAGAAGTACATCAGGAGGATGTATGCAGCAACTCTTCAAGAGACAGCCCCCAAGAGTGTCTTTCCCCTTTTGGCAGGCCGACTATGAGCCAGTTTGATGTGGATCGGTTATGCGACGAGCACCTGAGAGCTAAACGCGCCCGGGTTGAGAATATAATTCGGGGTATGAGCCATTCCCCCAGCGTGGCATTAAGGGGCAATGAAAATGAAAGAGAAATAGCTCCGCAGTCCGTGAGTCCCCGAGAAAGTTACAGAGAAAACAAACGCAAGCAAAAGCTGCCACAACAGCAGCAGCAGAGTTTCCAGCAGCTGGTTTCGGCAAGGAAAGAGCAGAAGCGAGAGGAGCGCAGACAGCTGAAGCAGCAGCTGGAGGACATGCAGAAGCAGCTGCGCCAGCTGCAGGAGAAGTTCTACCAGATCTATGACAGCACTGACTCCGAAAATGATGAAGATGGCAACCTGTCTGAAGACAGCATGCGCTCTGAAACCATGGATGCAAGGGCCGGTGACTCCATCAGCAGGTCAGACAATGAGATGTGTGAGCTGGACCCAGGGCAGTTCATTGACCGAGCACGGGCCCTCATCCGGGAGCAGGAGATAGCAGAAAATAAGCCGAAAAGAGAAGGTCCAAAGGAGAAGGAGCAAGGGTCAAACTCCTTCCACCCGGAAGGCAAACACTTGGCTGAAACACTGAAACAGGAGCTCAACACCGCCATGTCACAAGTTGTGGACACGGTGGTCAAGGTTTTCTCATCCAAGCCCTCCCGTCAGCTTCCTCAGGTCTTCCCACCTCTCCAGATCCCTCAGGCAAGGTTTGCCGTCAATGGGGAGAACCACAACTTCCACACGGCCAACCAGCGCCTGCAGTGCTTTGGGGACGTCATCATTCCTAACCCCCTTGACACCTTTGGCAGTGTCCCCATGCCTGGTGCCACTGACCAAACCGAGGCGCTGCCCCTCGTTGTCCGCAAAAACTCCTCTGACCAATCCGCCTCAGCCCCGCCGGCCGGTGGCCACCACACGTCCCTGCACCAGTCCCCGCTTTCAGCCACCACTGGCTTTTCCACTTCCTCCTTCCGCCACCCCTTTCCATTGCCTCTCATGGCCTACCCTTTCCAGAGCCCACTGGGCGCCCCATCCGCCTCCTTCCCGGGTAAAGATCGCGCCTCCCCTGAATCCCTCGACCTGACCCGGGAGACCACCAGCCTGAGGACCAAGATGTCGTCGCACCACATGAACCACCATCCTTGCTCACCAGCTCACCCCCCCAGCGCTGCTGAGGGCCTCTCCTTGTCCCTCATAAAGTCTGAGTGTGGTGACCTGCAAGACATGTCCGAAATCTCACCCTATTCAGGAAGTGCAATATCCTTTTTGAAAGACATGTGATAACCTGGCGCTGGCCAGAGGGAGAGATGAGAGGCTTGTGCTTGTGCCCTGGGGCTTCCCCAGGTGCTGCTGGAGAGGAGCAGCCACAGGGGAGCGGGCTGGGGGCCTGGCAAGGCTAAATAAAACACCAGGTGTTGACAGACAGTGCTCCTTCAGCAATGGTGTTCATGTGAAAAAGCCACTGGTCCTCCTCCCAGCCCTTTAGACCATTCTGTGAGGTCAGGAAGCCAGAGAAGGCCACAAGCCCAGTGCTGTTGGGTTTCCCTGAGCAGTAGATCCTTACACAAGCATGGAGGTGGAAGCCCTTGGCCAGAAAACATTCACCTCCGTTCCCTGTCCTGCCAGGCCAACACACGACTCCTGTTAATGGTGTTGTGGCTGGGTGCTCATAGAAAACTGGTCCGATCGTTCACGAGCCTTCAGCTCTCAAGTGTGTTAGGGAAAAGAAGCACAAAAGACACAGGTATTGATATATTCAGGCTGCATCAAGTTCTTTCTTCCACTCAGAGGTCTGTTCCTCAGCCCTTGTGCAGCTGCCTGCTATGCATGATTAACCTCTGTTCAGCCATACACAGAAATCTTTTGTCCTAACATACACAAAGCAAATTATTTTGGAAAGCTAGAGAGAACAATTAAATATAAAACTTCAGCTGTATTAAATTTACAGGGCACTTCCCCTGCTTTAGAAAAAAATTATTATAAAATCCCTCTTTTTAGCTCAATACCAAGCTTTAGTTAGGGGGAAAAAGCATTTCTGCCTCTACTTAGGCATATCCAGACACAGTAATGATCTTTCCTTTTTTTTCCCTGGAAAATAATACTAGGATTTTTTCTTTTTTAGCAATAATGACTCCCACTCCTTTCATCTTTTCCCCTATTGTGCTTTTGGTCAAAAGTTTTTTCTCCCAAGTACAGTCATATTAAAAGTGAATAAAACACCATGTTTGCCCATTGCTAAAACTAAGAGTTTTGCATGAAGGGTAGACTGATATTTTTTCAAGACACCCACAGAAGGCAACAACAGCACAAGCTCAGAGCTTTAGAAGCAGCTAATTTCATTTCCAAGTTGATGAAAGTCATCATGACTGTCTGCTCCCCATACTGAGTTTTAACTCAGTAAGTAGCAGTGGTGAGGAATATGTCCCCTTTCCAGGGGTATCATATGAAGATGGTGCCCTATCACTGGGTGTCTTCTGGGCTTAGACTAATTTAATAATGTTTGCTGTAGACATGTTAAATCCTCAGGAGGATTGTGGCAGGGCTTGATGGTTTGCCTCAACTTCCCAACACTCCCATGGCAGTGGACCACTGGGACAAAGCCAGGCACTGCAGGACCCCACAGTCTCTGAGCCTGATGTGCGTCAACTCTGAGTCAAGAATTGATGCTGTCTGACCTGCATGACTAGTCCCATTTCCATAGGGGGGACCTGTTCCTAGTTCGAAAGCACTTGCCTTAGCTGTTTGTGCGTTTGAGAGCCAGCTGGTAGCAGACAAGATGTTTGAGGGACCTTTTTTCCAAAAGAAGAGCATCTCTCTGTTGCTTCAGTACATGAATAGTCGGTCTAAATGCAGCATCACTTGCAGTTACTGTCAGTTACTTTTGGTGTTCTTGCATATTAAAATGCAAGCAGCGATGCTTGGAAAGCAGTCCTGAGGTCAACGGGAGTGGCAGTTGAGGGCAAGACTTGGGCCAGGATAATTGAATAATTTCTACCAAACCATACGGTAGCATACTAATTTCTACATAAAAGTAGTTACCCCATCCTGGGAGAGGAGTGGGCAGAGGTGAAAAATGCCAGGCATGTGAACTAGGAGTAGACCTAGGGCAGCACTTGATCCTCTCCATCCATAGAGCATCTGTCCCTTGCCCCTGTCTTTCTTCCTCTTTCTCCTGCTTGTTCTTGCTACTGGAGCTTGCTACTTTGGACAAAGCAGGGTGTGCAAGAGAACTTCACTTCTTCGAGGTTTAGCCAGGGGAAACGCCAAGTGATAGTGATTTTCTTCCTCCTTTCTTGCCTGACTTCCTCACCTGTCATTGTGAAAGCGCTCTGACTTACCCACATAGGTGCTGACACAGGCTGCAGTTTAATCTTGGTTTAGAAACACATCTGGTAGGACAAACAGATTTATTAAGTAGTGCCTCCACATGTGTGCCCAGGTATATGGCTCAGCTCTGGCGAAGGATGTTTTTTTCTAGCAGCAGCTCGTTTGTCCTGGTAGCTAACTCATTCCAGGGAAAAACACAGCATAGTATAGAGGTCAGTTTGTTTGTGGTCAATTCTGTTGTGGCATTTTTATTTCACATGGTTGGATGTGCACACATACAGAATATATTTCTTGAGAAAAGCAGATCTTTCTTCCCTGCAGAAAGCAACATCTGTTTTCCTGGACAATACAGCCAAGATGAGAACATAAGACTAGCAGATACAGCCAAAAGCAGGTTTTGGTAGTAAGCTAAAACACTGAGCTAGCCTGGGTTTTCGTGGTTTGGGTTTTGTTCTTTTTTTTTCACCCAACGCCTGTAAAAGGTATCTGATCGTCATTTGCTGAATTGCAGAAGGAAATGGTTAATGTTTGCGTATGTTGCTGAATGAGATAAGATGCACCTGCAGCATGAATTCCCATCTTGGTCATGAATGCAGTCTGTATCTTTGCAAACTAATCTGTTTAATCAAATATTAAGTTTTATTCAAATTCCAAAAGAAACAGACAGCGAATTGTTTTTCTGCACGGTCTTCCTTTGTCCGACATCTTTTTTGCATCTCGAGAAAAATAGCCTTGTTCAGCCCCAAAAACATTTGCATAGATCAAACCTGAAGCACAACAGTAGTTTGTGTGGTGTTAAGGCATCAGTAAACGTGAAGAAGTTGAGCGGGCTCTCCCTGGCAGGAAGGCTTTAAAGAATTTGTGAAACTTTATGCAATTTTGTTTATTTTTAAACAGAATTCCATTCCATCTTGAATGCTTTTTGCAGTCCCAATATGTGAAAACTATAATTTCTGAATTACAACATTTTAAAAATGAGTTATTACATCTGACTAGAATTAAAGTAATTAAACTTTAAAAAAAAGAGTGACTGCACAGCAAACTGGATAACTCTGTGCTCTTGATAAAACCTGGGCAGCGAACAAATACTTTGCAGCCAACCTATTATTTGGAGGGTCTTGAAGATGCTTGGAGAGGTATTTAGAGCTTTGCTGATTTAAAGCATCTGAGGTGTAACTTAAGGAGCAGCCCGGCTTTGCAAGTGCAGATTTTTTACCTGATACAACCTATTCTTACATCTTTTCCTCAACTCAATACACGTGTGGGCTAGAGGAGCCTGTTAGAACATTTGTGGGAGCTCAGGCCGAGAGTAACAGGAGTGAAAGGTCATCTCCACTGAAAAATATTTTTGCGGGAGGGGAAGGTTACCTGGGAGGATTGAAGTGCAAATGAGTCAAATGCTGTGCAATGCCACCCCTGAGCCTCTCCAGTTAAAACACACAAAAGCTGGGAACGCGTTTCATTTCCAGTCTTTCACTTCCTATTTCTTAGCTTTTTGCCTTTCTGCCACTGCTGTGTTAGGTGAGGCGACGTTCCGTGTAAACGCTGAGACTCTCAGGTTGTTTGAACACTGCTTTAGGTTCAGCTGCAGTACACTGTTCCTCTGATCTTTTATGTTCCTGAGCAGATGTCTTTCATTAATTTATGGATTTATCATCTTTTCTTTCTNCCCCCCCCCTTTTTTTTTTTTTACACCTGGCAGCTGGCTCAAGTTTCAGCAGTTATTGTCTATTTTGCATTACCCATAGAATTGAATGTCATCTGTCTTCACAAAGCTATAGCTAAGAGAATTGAGGCAAGCCACACGAGCTGCTGGGACGGAGCTTGTTTGCGTTCCATTCGGCACCCCTCCTCCCTTTACCTCCTTAATATTTATTTGTGCTCGTTTTCTTTCCTGGCCTTGAATGGGGCTTAGCTCGTGTTCGGTACAGCTGTATGTTTACTGAATCTATTTCATCATGACTCATTGTGCGTGTGTAAGTATCCTGGAAACAGCTAGTGCTTTCTTGGAAGAACAGTTGCTTTTCAGCCCAAGCACTTAAAAAGGAAATTAAGCAATTGGTCAGTTCAGTGAGGTTTTTTTCTTCTGAAATAGCAAGGGTTTATCTAATTTTTAGCTCTTCAGTCTGTCATTAACTATTTTTTCCTAGATTATTACAGATCATATCTTTTATCACAGCAAAGCGTTAACCTTAGGATCAAGATATACAGATTTGTTGAACATTTGATAGTGCTTTAAGGCTGCCAAGTGCTTAAAAACAAGTATAATTTTAATAAAAAATGGATTTCTGGGAATTTGAGTCTCAGAACATCTTTTAATACATGTTTCATTTAACATAAATATCCTCTGGCTTTAGAGCAGAAAATATATAAAAATCCTAAATGCAGAAGGAATCTGAATACTTAGACAACTGTCTAATATGCTTAAATCCAGCAAATAGGAGAGCTGTTTTTGAAAGTTTAAGTCCATCTTTGAGCTTGCATTGAAAGAGAATCTACGCCAAACCCCATATTAACATGCGCTCAGCGTCAGAGGAATTGCAAATTAAGGAGACTTAGGATTTTATTTATTTTTTTTTCTCTTTTATTTACTGGAGTTCCCCTTTGGACCCCCACTTCCCTGAAAGGATCACATAACAAAATGGATTTCTAGTGTAGAAGTTTTGATTTGTCTAAAACTCTTATCACTAAGCAATAGGTGACAGCTTGCTACTATTATTTCACTTACGTATTTTGACAGATGGCACTGCAGAGTGTAATGCTCTTTTAGACTTCTCTATCAGTCTAATGGAGGTAACTGGAGGTTCTTTCAACTCTTCTCTTGGCACAAGAAGTATGTCAGTCATAAATTATCTTCTTTGTAATCACTAAGCATCTAAAACAAAATGCAAGTTCAGCTGAGCCATTTTCCATGTACTTCCAGATAATAAGAGGTTTTTAAACCAATATTGTCAGTGCCTTTTTTTTAAATGCTACATTTTTCCAATCTAAAAAAGAACCTTATAACTGAAATAAAAGAAGAGGGTTTCAGTAGATTTCGTGAATTAGAAAGAAAGGAATTTTGCTGGAAAAGCCTAGCTAATCATCAGTAGCCTGCTGATAAAAATTAGTCTGTGTTTCCCATCACAAGGCCTGGAATGAGATGTTCTGAGCTGACGTGTGTCTGGCTGTAAGGTGGAAGAGGCACCTTGGCTGCAGTGCATCTGTCAACTTGGTTGACCTTCCCCTCACCACAAGGTGTGAACCAAGTGAAATTTTCAACAATTGTGTTTAGGAGAAACAGTCCTTAGAGAAGCTTCTGGGAAGAACCCTTAATTGACCTTGTGGGGGCCACATTGATTTTCTCCACGTGCATCTTCATTTCTGATAAATTATAAAGCCATTAATTTGCTGAGGAAATGGCAGGGCCAGCCTGCGGCACAGATGTGACCAGAGCCGTCCTAGCACACAGTACACAAAAGAGAGCCAAGAAGCTGGGAGAAAAACCAGCAAGCTGAGATTGTTATGGTTAGCTTCACATTCCCTTGGGAACCTTTTTAGTTGCTTCTGTTTACAGATCTAAAAGGTAATGATGTTTCCAGGATAAATAGGCTGCCTTATAGGGTAAGTGGCCATTTATTGATCTGCTAGCCCACATTTATTGATTGGTTAGCCCCAAATACAGCTTCGTTCTCTGAGGAGTTAACTGTGTAAATCAAGAGGCGACAAGTTTGTGGCGGGGGAAACGAGGGGCAGAGGGGCTTTGCCTGGGACAAACTTCCCTTTGATTTGCCAGGCAGCCACTGGAGCAAAGCGACAGCAGGATTAACAAGAGTTACTCAAGATGTATTGGTGCGAATGAAACAGGTGAAATGTGCTGCCTGTATAAAATATTGCTCAGTGTGATAAAGCCCCTCCGGTCACCTTACACACACTTATTTTGTGCAAGAGGCACCAATCTGAGAGAAAAAGAAAACTTTAGCTGGAATTGCAGAGGAAAGGGAGGGAGAAAGCTTCCAATAAGTTTTCTGTGGCACATGCTTCATGCGTTTGTTTCCGTAGCAACAAGTGAACATACATATGGTACATAATCCATAAACTCAGGAGATTCCCGAGATCCAGCACCCAAACTGATATGAAATCACAGGGTTTAAGTTACACACCTCGTTTAACCATTTTTACCAAAAATCACAGCACAGCAATTGAAATGTTAATGTTCTCTCCTGTGGTCTGGAGAGCTCTGTTTAAGGGGATGCTATGCTCACTCTGTACATTCTCAAGAAAAGCATTTTCCTTAACTAATTCAATCCTACATGCAGGAAGGCTTGTCACCGAATCACTTGAAAAAGGCCAAGCTCATGTTCTTTTACACCCGGTACCCAAGTTCCAATATGCTGAAAACCTACTTCTCAGATGTAAAGGTAAGAAAATGTCTTTCCCCTCTCTCTCTCTGAACTGTATGCTGTATTTGCTCAGGAAATGGTATCATGTTATCATATTAGAGATTAATAATATTTCTGGGTACACAAAGGTAACAGCTGACTATTCACTTGTTCTTCTTGCTGAGGTGTGTCCTGCTTGTGCCTGGACAAGGAAAGGGAATGTTTTCAGTTTAAAAAATAAGACATCATTGAAATTTTAAAGCAAAGTAACAATAATTATTAAAGTACATTAGACAATTTTCATTATATGTATCCTACAAAAAAAGGGAACTTTCTCTGGTAGTAGAAATGTACTTCCAAGAACATTTTGGAGCAGTTCTCAAGTGCTCCTTATTGTTTCAGTTCAGTTGGTTTCCTCATATTTGTGCTTACATAAGCAGAGTGTAGAATCCCTTTCTTTCTGTCAAAAAGA
>VZRI01011114.1:163455-178455 GCA_013397515.1 Upupa epops | reverse complement strand
CTGTGGTCCAGGCTGCCTTGAAAATAACGTTCCTTTCTGTTGTGGCCATGACCGGTGGAATCTGGGCATTCCACATCCCTGAATGATGTTAATTAATCTTTTTTGCCCTGGTAGCTGGAGACTTATGCTTCGCTAGGGTTTGACAAGAGATAAAAGTCTCCACCTTTTTTTGATAAGTTTCTTAGTTTCAACTTTTTGAAGTTTCCTTTAGGAAAGCTCTTCTAAAGCTCCATAATTTCATGATCAAACCCTTGCAGTTACTTTCCTCTGCTTTCCCTCATTTGATTTATAGAACTAAAATGGTTTTGCTTTGTCAAGCTGCAGGATGAAATGACTACTCAAAGTAAACGTTCTCTGTTTTCTGCTGTAACAGGTTTGTGGCTTTGAATAAGATTCCTGTTTACAAGCCAGCCTGGTAGTCAGCAGACTATTGTTATCATTAACATGCTGACCCTCAATGATACCACGGGAGAGTGTTTCTCCCTGCTGAGGATGGCAGTTAGCATTGTTCAGGTAGTCAGATGTAATGATGCATTTGAACAGGGTGTGCATGAGGGGGAGGCTGGAGTAATCCCATCTCTTGGTGAAGTGGAGGAGAGGGAAAGTGACGGTGGTGCTAATTATTTAATTTTTGGGTTGGTTTTTTTTGGGTTTTTTGGGTCTGCACCTTTCATTCACAGTGAAGTTGCACTGTGAGCCCCCTTCTCAGCAAAAGTGACATTTATCCTCCAAAGGAGGGTGGTTTCCTGACTAAAATCCTTCTGGGAGATCTTTAGCAGTTGCTCATTTTCACAGTGTGTAAGTTCAGATGATGCAAAAAACCCTTAAGCAAAGTCTTGGCTCCTTCCACCTCTTCTGGGTTGGGGGGAAAGTGCGACACTGAGTTTTCTGGCAGAATGTTTGCATGGAAGGGACAAATGAAGAAAGTGCAGGGAGGGGCTTGTTCCTCTAGGTGGTTGCCATTTATTGCAGCTGAGTTCATGCTTGATGTGCTGTAGCACCCTCAGGCCCTTCTGAGGTCTCTGGCCCTGTCTGGCACTCACACATGCACAATATAGGAGACTCCCACCTCTGAGAGGTAGATCTGCCAGTAGGTCAAGGCAGGATAGTTAAATACAGGGAAAGAAAATTAAAAACATAAGGAGAAAGTGTGACTAGCTTTTTTTTCTGTCAAAATGTGTCTGAATTCCCTCGAGCTTTTTTCTTTTCATGCAACTTTTTTTCTATTTGAAGAATATGGGTTGAAATGTTCTTTGCTCTCACAAGTTCTTAGATCCTTGATGATTATAGGGCATTTATTGCAGAATGTTGGTTGCAATGTTAATGTAAATGAATTACTTCAGTGAAGAAATGTGGGTAGGTTATTAGTGCTTTCAGGTAGATAAAAAATAAATCTTATCTATTTAGCACTGCTAGTGACTGCAATGTCTCCAGCCAAGGGGTCTAGCAGCTGGTAGGAAAGGAGCCCCTTGGGTTTTTTCTCCCCGTTACAGAGGGAAAGAGATGTTATAAATGGTGATGATTTGCAGATACATTCACTCAGTCTTTCTTGTGTTATCTAGTGTAATGAGAATTTCCTAGAGGTTTAAATCTTAGTTATGCACTGAAAATCCAGCAGTTATGAGGTCACTAGAGTGTATGGTGCAGTTTCTAATGTAGCCAGTGTAACTTTTCCTGATTAACGCTTGGTCCCTCCCCCCACAAGCTGCAAAGCAAAAATGACAAGTACTGTAGTGTTGAAATTGGATCCAAAAGGATTTAGCAAACGGAGCATTTACCATATTTAGCATCATCAAAGTTCCTTCCTCTCATACTTCAGTGATGCTTTGCTGATCTTCTGATTAGTCTGATACGTTGTTTCTCTTAAAGCACCTACACTACAGTTTCTAAACTCTCCCCTTTTATCTCTTCTTGGGTGAAATTCGTGCCTATACTTTACTCCTCCTAATTTGACTATTAGGAAAAAAAGATAAAGCTGAAATGTGCATTTGGTCCATATCAGGCTGCGCCATTGATTTGCTCAGGAATCTGTGATACTGTGTTCCTCTCCCTGCACATTGGAACTGACAGCTTGTAGCAGAGTCAAATAAGATGTTTTACAAACCACATGTCCTGTCGTTTTTAGTTTTGCCATTGTACCCTCGTGGCTGTGAGCCAGAGCTACATAGAGCCTCCTCCAGTGCGATGCAACTTTGCCCTGTTTTGTGTGCACATGTGTGTGTGTAGCTGGTTCCACATTTCTCTCTCTCTCATGGCGGCATTAGCTGGAGAAAACTGTGCTGATCTGCACAGAGTGATTTGAAACTGAGTTTTGGAAGGGGGAAGGAGGGGGGAGATAAGTTTTTTGGTGGGGTTTTTTTGTGATTGCTGAAGATGACACTCTGCTTTGGGAGGGGGAAGGTAGATTGTCCTGGTGAATGAAGCCACAGATGTCAGTGTTCTGGCACAAATGCCAAAGTTGGTGAGAAAGAGAGGACAGCTTGTTGTGCCACTTGATATCTGTCTCATCTGTGGTGTTGCCATAGGCTTTTGCATGCCAGCTGCAATATTTAATGTCAGATATTGCTATGCATTAAAAGAAAAAAAAATTCCAAATAAGTTTGTAACTCTCTTTCAAAATCCATCCTAACACAGATCATCAGACTTCGTATTTGTGACTGTGGCAGAATGTTTTCAAACAAGGGGAACACTGTGTTGTGAGTTAAAATAAAAATATGGTTACAAACCATATTTAGGATTTTTTTTTCTAATTTATGCACTTAAAGCAATAAAAATAAATTGGCCTGAGGACAGTGTCTGGATTCTAGCCTTACTTTGACTCCTACTCCTCCTCGATCAGCCTTGTTCCCTGGAAAATTTTAGTTACTGGCGTTCTCCACATATTAACATCTCTGCACAATGCCCGTTCCTTTTCCTTGTGGGCATTTAATGACTCAGTTCTGAAGTCTCAGCATCTCTCTGTGCTAGTGATTTCACTCTGTGCCCTCCTGCCTACTCCTTCCACTTGCCACTCTCCTCAGTGTAGTGAGCAAATGAGCACCAAAGAAAGCCCCCCCACTCACCATCTCTCTGAGCTCAGCCTGCCTGCTGCTTCACGGGAACTCACCTGATTTTGCAGACTTAGTTATTGAGATTGATCACAATAGTGAAACATCTGCCAAGCTGCGTTATTTGCACAAATAAACTGTATGCAGTTTGGGTACAGTGGGGTTTGACATGATGATTGCCTCTTTCATGGTGCTAGTTAAGGCACGTATCGTTTCAAAGGGGGTGAAAACCCATTTTAAAGAAGTTTGCTCTGCTTTTGACAGGGAAAAATCATATCAGTGGGAAAAAGCTAACTAGGACCAGTTGTACTTAAATCTTAGCAGAACATTTAACTTAAGGAACCCTGAGTTAGTCCCATAAAATAAAAGATATTATGTAAAACAACCCAAATAACACCTCCTATAAAATCTAAGTAGTAACGCAGTCACGTAAGCAGCCTATGAGCCTTGAGAGGAACACTGGCTGCCAAAACCCACTGCTGATTGATTTAGGCCAATTCCATTTTGGGATGCTCAACTGGAGATCTATTCATGAGAGCCACTTTGTCAGGAGGTTCTTGACTGTCCATTCCCTGAAAATGCCCATCACCGCATCCTAAAATTAAGACATCCTAAATTACTGAAAATTCTGGCGAATCATGTGCTTATTTTAGCAACTAGTCTTCCCCAGTTTCATTTACGGGATTCATCTTGAAGTGAATTGATATTCATCAAAAGGAGAATTAAAACCTTTGAATCTTATTCCTGTTTAAATTAAGGCCACTTAACAAGTGGGTCTGCAATACACAAGCATTATAAAGTACAATTTATGATGACCCTAGTACTCATTTCCACAACCAGAGCAGTGTAAAGTGACCTCAAGAGAAGTGAGTTCCATCTTTGTGGTTGCTCTTGCCATGCAACTGCTGTACCCTGGCAGTCTCTGCTCTTGTGGTGGTACCAGCAGTGGGCACAACCTAATGGGACAGTTATTTGTTTCAGCATCAAACTCCATGTGTTTTGTCCGTCTGCTGTGCACTTCCTTCTTCAAGGGCTTCATTGTTGTAGCATTTTGACATCATTCTCAGTGTTCTTAAAGACGAAGTCAAAAGGCCACTCTCTGGTGACCTGCAACAAGGAGAGTAAAGGAGCTTTGTCAGTTTTAGAATAGCAAATGGTACTGTCCCGATTCCTCTGAAGAAAATTCTGAAACAGGTGTCTAGATGGAACTTACATTACACTTAAAAGCTTGGGGTTCGGGCAATTTATTTGGTGTCCTCAGCCCTTTCTTATTTTGTTTTGTTTTGTTTTTTTTTAATTTTGAGGAGGCTTTCTTGTGAAACAGTGGAGCTTTACTTGAAAGTCCACAGGAAATTACCCTGGTTTATAATCAAGTAACAAAATCCACAGCTCGCAATAGAAGGTCTGTGCATTGCATGTATCAATTAATGCTTATTAATCAGTTTTTGCAGTTAGTTCAACTGTAGATTGTAGTTGGAAGCAATTAGGGAGAGATCAGTGAGGAGAATACTGTTGTAGCGCTACACTTGTTTTCTGTTTGTGTCCTTTGGATTCAAGGTGTTTGTATAATGAAGTTGGCACGTTGATATATGATCTATTTTTTAATGTCATTACAATTTTAGTTCCCTCTGCCTTTTTGTCATTGGGTTACATTTAAGCACAGCAAGATCAACTTTAAACTTCCTTACTCAACAGCTTTATTAGTTATAACGTACGGTGACCTTTCTCAACATTCTTAAAGAAAAAGATACAGTGTAATGTCACTTTACTTTGCTTATTGTTCTTTGTTGTGGTGAACAAAGCATTTTCTACAGTGGCTATAGCACATAATTATACAGCTTTCAATAGCGGTGTCTTGGCACATATCAAAGTTCAGAAGAGCCTTTAGAAAAAAAAAGATGTTTTGTGGCAGCCTAGGGAGGGTCTCATCTTTCCTTCAGAAAATAGTTCAAGGCTCTTCTGTCAAGCTTCCCTACTTAGAGCTTTTTCTCCTCCTGCTTCATAAAGTTTAAAGGGGATTCAGTGGAGTTCTATGATCTATTTCCTTTGAAAGATTGTTCCTTTGCACAGAGAAGTCCTTTGACTTCAAGAGTTCACAGATTCATGTCTTTAGGTATCATATGTCTGACCTTATCAGTTACTCTATTTAATGTAGGAGAAAAAGTCTCAACTCTTTGTGTTTGTCTGTTTTGCCTCTGTGAAATGATTTGGTGAAAAGACCATCCTTTTTAACACACCACTGAGAGGCCGTTTCTGACTGTAACCTACCCTGTGGTTCTTCTAAAAAAAAAAAATTGTCCTTGTGTTTTGTGTATGGATGATTTCACAGTGAGAATGAAATTATACAAGGACAGACACACATAAAAAAATCTTTTGCTCTTTTTTCCTAAATGATCTATTGGCTATTTTGGTGGCTGCTACTCTGGTTCCCCAACAGGCACAACCATTTAACAAACACAGAGAAAGCGGCTGGAGTGCTGGGCCAGCAGTAGGTTTTCCCTTGCTTCGACCTACCCCAAAGGCCTTCATAATTAATTGTCCTTCAGAGATGAGGAAAGTTCAGAGACAGTGTGTGTAGCGATGTCTATTGTCTGACATTCAGTTCTCCTTCCCTCAGCTCTTTTTCTTCATTCCACAAAGGGTTATCAATAGGAGCAGGGAGCAAGCTCTCTTCTAACAGCTGCTGGTGGTGGCTGTAGCTTTCTGTGGAAGGTATCATTGTGTTCAGCCATCTATGGATTAAATGGCTGGAAAAGTTCTAACAACCCTTTCAAACGGGCGTGTTTATTTCATCTAGATTACACAGACCTATTTAGCTAATTAAAAACTTTCTCAGAACCCTTTCTCTCCTATTCAGGGGAAGAAAAAAAATTAAAACGCTGCTGTAATTATGAAGAATGGCTTGCAATGAAACTTTGGTAAATAAATGAAAAATCTGATCTCTCAGCTTTGATCGAAATGCAGCCAAATAAGCGCAGGCTTGTTTGTTGAGTTGTTCTGTGGTTTTGTTTTGTGGTTCAGTTTGTTGGTTTTGGGGGTTTTTTTTCTTAGAGGGAAGAAAGATTCACAGTAGAAAAAGCATAAAAGAAAACATTGGTATAAGATGTAACAGAAGCAAACACTCACCACGTTGAAAATAAACTGCCACAGTTCACACTGTCTCTGCTCGAAGCATCAAAGTGCAAAGATGCTGGAGTTTGGTAAGCAGATTATTATTACTGTGCCTTTTGCGATTAATTTAGAATGCTCTGTGGCATAATTATTAAACAACATATACACCAGGACAAAATTATATACATGCTGCCTCATTTTCCCTGATGACATGCTAAACAAAGATATGGTGTGGTTAGTAGATGGGCAAGAAGTACAGTCAAATTAGAAATGTTTATTAACAGTCGTTATATTACTGCTCTAATTAATTGGGCGAAGCCAAAAAGGACAAATACAATCATTCTTCCACTGAACAGTTTAACTAGCAAATTAGGGAGCTTTTAATAATTTTTTTGTCCGGTGTAACCCCCAAAACTTTAGCTAAGAGCACTCTTCATCAATACATCACTTTGCAATACAGAAGAATAATAATACAAAATATTTTCTGGGCTCCATGTCACTTCCTTACTGCACAACAATCAAGATGAATTACTCTACTGATTAAGTTATTATGCCTGGCATTTTGTAACAGGTTTTCTGTATTTAAGGAGAAATCGCATACAAAGTAGATGCAGCTTAATACAGTAACGCAAAAAAAAAGATCATAAAAAATTAAAGTTATTCTTATGAATCTTTCATTAGAAGCAATGAAAAGGGACACTGGTGAAGCCAAGTGCTTTGTTCTTCTGAGCTCCTCTTGTAGGGCCTGATCCGGCAAACAATTACGTACTTGAGCGTTCCTTCTGCGAGAGGCCCGTTGGTGCCTTCAGCACATCTCCTCCTCTTTCACAGTTTGCCCACTCAGGCCTCCGGATTACTACCAGTCATGTTCTACTTTATCAAACAGATGTTCCCTTTAAAAATTGACAAAAGTCCTGTAAAAAGAAATACACCACCAAACCACCCAGCTGTAAGGAGGCAAATCCTTGCTTTTATGCTGGAAGAGCTGTTGTGAAATGATTTAAGGCTATTCAGAGCTTTTCAGATTACTCCCCACCGCAAATAACGTGTTAAGTACTAAATTGCCCTAAGCGGTGTTTTATTACTGATCAATAAAATAGTGATCTTGTCTTTTACTATATATTAGTAAGATTTTTCCTGGTTTGGTTCATGGAGAGCAGTGAACCAGAAAGCGCACACACACCCCCCCAGAAAAAAAAAAAAAAAAAGGCAAACCCCATCTCCATTTGTTTCTAATTTTGCTTTGGGGGAATCCTAGGATTGTTCCAGCTGAATGGCACAGGATTTCTGTGCCTGAGCATGTGTGTGCATATAGTGGTGCTGTGCTAGGCTGTGGGCTTGGGTTGGATTTTGGGTTATTTTTTTTTGTTTTACAATTATTTACCCATACTCCTCCTTATTACCCCAACCTCTTCTCAAATAAAACAACCCTGTTCCAAAACAACAAATAAAAAGAAACCGA
This sequence comes from Upupa epops, assembly GCA_013397515.1. NCBI lineage: Eukaryota > Metazoa > Chordata > Aves > Bucerotiformes > Upupidae > Upupa > Upupa epops. The sequence goes on along the minus strand of VZRI01011114.1, from coordinate 170,835 downwards.
CAAAACCAAACCAAAACAAAACTTGGCAAAGTCTTCTGACTCCTACTGCCATTTCATTTTGCATTCAACAAGGGGTAGTGGGAATTGAAACGTCAACTGTAGATCGAGAAAAGCACCAATTTATAGGGTGTTAGCCTTGCACAATTCAAGATTTCTTTTGCTAGCTGTACGTATTATACCCAACATCTCGCCACTCTCCTATGGCCGTTGTGAGGAATGGCTATTCCTTCCCGTGTGTGTGCTACAGGCCTCTAAAGACTCTTATTTATTCTCTCCCATGTCACCTTGTGTACAGTCTGGTCTGTGACACTGATGGTGATTATGTCATTATTTTGCTCTGGGGGCTTTGGCACATCTGCAGAGCTGATGCACATCTTCTTTGTTACGCTGGCATACGTCCCATATCGCAAATGCTTCATTAGCCTTACTGCCTGCCTCCTTGCCAGACAAGAATACCCAAATCCAAGCTTCTTTTTGCTCTGGTCTTTTGTGTCTGTGATGAGCCTTTATTCATCTTCTAGTTCTTCCCTGTTTTCAATTTTTCTATGTAAAACTGATTTCCAGATGTCCGTCGTTCTCCAAACACCCATCATAGATGAGGAGTGAGAAGCAAGGTGAATTTTAACCCACGTTGCCTCCCATTTGCGTAAAGTCTTATCCCTCCAAGCTGAAAGAATTTTTCATTCATCCTGCATATAGAAAGAATTTGTTAGGTTTGGCAGTTCGATTTTAAAACTTGGCATTTGCAAAAAGACAAAAATAAAAAGAGGAAAAAAAAGAAAAGTAAAAAGAAGACAGTGATTTCTCTTACCATTTAATAAATCCTAGTTCTGGTAATTGGTAGCATGCAAGTTGCACACGTTTCTTCCAGATTTTCTCAATTTCTTTTATATGACAGAGCTAAATTTCTCACTCAGAACTTTTGGAGAAGCAGTTCTGTCTAGTGAAGGAGGACGATGTTCATGAGACCTGATTGGCTGCAATTTCTTATATCCTGTTTTAATGTGTCACATGAAAAGGAATGGAACATTTTGTACTGTGAAAATTGAGAAAAATGCCTGATCTTCTAAACTTCATCTGAGCTCTCCTATAGAAATGTTGTACCAGAGAGAAACAGTGGCTTAGCTTACTAGCTTTGTAAGATTTTTCTTCCATATCCCACCCACCCCATGCTTTCCTCTCATGACACTGAAGCTAATTCTGGGCTGGATTCTCAGTTTCTGGTGTAAATGAGCTCCAGTAATCAGTGCAGCTAATTAATCGGTGCCAGCTGAAGAGCTGCCTTTTGTTGCTTTACTACACAGGCAAGTGTGTGAATATGTGCTAAATGCTAATTGGAAAAAAAGTTGCATTTGTTTATTTTAAAAGTAAAAATTAAATGCAGACCTGGATTTGTAGTCACACAGCCATCACATTTGTAGATGTGGGGTGGAGGGGGGCACCTTGTGTTTATTTCTGTAAGGCATGCTTGCCAAAAGAGGAGGTTCCAGCCGATACCATCTTACTATGAGTTGGGACTGAGACTGACTTTAGCAAAAGTCATACAGATAGGATTGCCTGTCCTACAGGATTTTGAATAGGTCTCCTTCACATACAATACTGCTTGACATGTGTTTTAAAGTAGATGAGAGTAAGGCTTTCACAATGTGAAATTAGAAAACTCTCAGAACCTTTGGAAATGGTGGGAAAAGCTTAGCAGCACTGTGAGCTATGCTGATTTCTGGAGCAGCTTTCTGGCCTGAGAGAGCAGTGGCAGCACAGATTTGTTTGTGAGGAGACCTTTTGTGTTGTTGTAGAGTGCAATGGAGACACTTAGCTATCTAAGGGCAGAATCCTGAAGCCATGTGAAAGTAAAGCAGAATATTGTGGTGGTCCACAGAGACTGTGTCCCTTCCACTTGCATGAGTGAGAGAGAACCTAGGAGGTGAAATAGCCACAGTTCAGTGTCCTACTGAAGTGACATTAATGACACAAGAAGGGAAGTTAAATACTGTTTGGTCCAAGTGATCAGAGTCCTGGATCATTTTCTGTAGTTAGCCAGAGCCCGCCATCTGCAGTACTGGGAAATACCTGCTGAATTCCGTAGAGAAGAAAAAGAGCCTGGCATTTTCCTGACACGGTATTGTGGGTGAGCAAGAGAAAGAGAGGGTCTGCTAGAAGGGTTGACTAAAGGTAATCAACGAATTGGAGATGATTTCTCTATGTAGGTCTGGAAGGGGCAAGGTTCATTTTTCTTATCTGCAGAGGGGGAAAGGTACGCAGCTAGGCCCTGCAAGAGGGACTTATGAACTGCCTGCTGTGGGGAAGCGGGTTCAAGGCCCTAGTGGAAATGTGCTTTCAGAAGAAGCTGTGTCCAAATGGTGTCCCTGAGTGCTCAAAGATGTGGCCTTGAACTTGTATCTGTACTTTAATAGAGAGGCTTTGTAGAGAGCAGCAGACCAGGGTGGCATGATCTCTGTTGCTAAGCAGAAAGCCTGTTGCATAGATTGGAATCTGGGGAGTACGATGGCATGGACACATAAATGCACTTAAAGCAGTAAACTACAACTTCAGAAAGTTTGTAGAGAAGAGAGGGGAAATCAACATTTCAAATAAAAGCCTTTTAACTCCTAAGTATCAATGTTGAGGGGGAAACCAGAGTGGCTTGTCTCATGCAATTGTGGGGAGGGCTGGTTTCATCAGACAAGAAGCAGCCTCAAGGTTGTCTAAAGCAGCACTGTCTGGAGTCCCACCATTTCCTTCCACAAGAGGAGTCAAACAAAAGGGAGCTCAGTCCATTAGGATGTAAGACTTCATCTTCTGACCTCACAGGCTTATGAGACTCACTAGTCCCTGGCAGGTCCTGCACCAAAGCTTGTAATGGAGTGTTTGTAGCTGAGTTTGACCAAGCAGGGTGGAGCAGATGGTGCAGTTTATCCCATCATGATGGGCTCTGGATGCCCATAAACCCATGGTTACACTGGGAGGAGGTTCCTCAGAGTTAATGAGGGGAGCGTGGGCTGGTGGAGCCAGCTTCAATTTGCAACACCCCTCACCCATAACCATGCCGAATTTCTTTCCCTTGCCACTGCCCTCTGCTATGGGGAAGAGGAAGGAAGGTACCCTGCTGCCAGAGGGCATGCTTACCACCTCGCTGACACCCCCAAAAGGACCTCAGTGACAGCCTATTTCCCTGCCAGGCTGATTAAACACCACCTGCTTCCCTTCCCTATTTGCTTCCTCACTCCCCCCCACCCCAACACATGCAGACTGAGGGAGAGGGCACAGTTGGAGCTTTTCAGATGCAGAAGACAAAGGCAACTGCAATACAGAGAGATGGGAAGAGTGTGCAAGATCAAGTAACACAAATTGCAGATGTTTGCTTACAGTTCTGACTATTTTTTAGATGTAAGACGCACTTTAGATGTATAAGCCTTTAATTATCACTTCTATTACAGTGTTAATGGTTCATCCACAAGGCCAGATTCTGATGAATGTAACAAAATCCCTGCATGCTCCAAGATCAATGAACCAGTTTTCCTCTATATCCATGGTCTAACCAACAGTTGCTGCCTGTCCTGCTCCTGTAAAACACATGAAAATACACCATGAAAGCAGAGGACTTACTGCTGGTGAGAGACATACAGACATACCTGTTTATTATGGCCGAGACAGTGCCTCCTGGTCCTTCTGAGTAACACTTACATTCCCATGTAGCTGATGTGTCCAGGAGAGTCTGCAATAACCTCCCTGCTGTTCCTGCAGCAGAGCCAGAACTGGGTGGTCGTCTCTGTACTCACTTTTCTGGACAGGTTTTCTGTGGGCGCCTGTACATGGTACCTGCTAGAATTTGGCAGCAGGGTACAGAATATGCCACTTGGCATTGTCAGCAGCCTCTAGTAGCAGATTGCGTTTCACTGCGATGGGGCCGAGTAGAACTTGGGCTATTCTTGTGTGCAGGAGTTTTATTTTTCCTTCCGTGTTCAAATTAGGCAGCTTCTGGGGTGTCACAGTAACCCCTCTTCTGATTAACTTTTACATTTCCCAACACATACTACACCCCCAACTGTCATAAGCTGTAGAAGCCTTAGTGATTTTTCCATGCTGTAGCAGTGCCATTGGCAATGCACAATCTGAGGAAAGGACAATCTGAGTTTCCATTTGAAACCTCCACATCTCATGCAGCTCTAATTCATCAGTAAGGCAAAAAAGGAAATTTGATAATCAGCTTCTCGTTAAAACTCTATCGATTATTTTTGAGCATGGGGAAAAGGGAGACCTGGATTTCAAGGTACAGAAAGTTTAAATAAATTGTAAATGGAAACTATCTTTATTTTTGGCTTAGCCCACTCTGCTCACAAGTTCTACCAATTCTTGTGCTTAGTAACTAACACGTTAAGGCTGTTGTGTTTGCATTAGAGAGTAGCTGTGATTCCATGGTGAATAGGCTCATCCCCTTGAGCCACAGGCTCAGTAGACCCAAGACAGAGATCTTCCAGGGGTGCTGACGTGTAGGGGATGCCTCTCACAGACTGCAAGATGGGTCCTAACAGGGAGGAGCCCAGGAGGTGCAGGGGAGTTTCAGCCTAAGCAAGCTGTTGTGTGCATCCAGCCAGGGCTCACAGCACCAGCAGCGCTCGGTACTCCAGCAGTGTGGGGAGCCTGCAGAGAACTTTCCAATCTTGATTTGTAGAAAAGCTTAATTGAAATGCAAGTGATTAAATCTAATGTATCATGCAGTATCCATTTTCACTGCACTACCACTTTCACTTCCCCGATATTATCAGGCATCTCAGCAGTCCCACTGTCAGGTTTTTTTGCTTGTATGAGCTACACCCATTCTCTCCCCTTTTTGTGAGCTTGGTGGAGGAGATAACAGTAAGCCAACAATAGATTACCATGCCACAAACTCTGTTCAGGGGATAAGGGATCTGAGCTTCATTTCAAACAAACACTTTTAAAAAGAATTCTTAAATCATTTGAGGGACATGAGTTCTGGAGAAAGCTACGATGTACCAATAAGTGCAGTAAGAAAGCTCTGTTGTTTTCCTAATTTTTCTCTTGTGAGGCAGACTCAGGCTAATGCTTTTCCCTCTCAGACACCATGCTCAGTGCTGTGTAATTAGTGGTGTCCCAACAGAGGGGGCTTCTCTTTGTGGGCTGCAGTGGCAGAGCAGACTAGCCTGAACAGACACCAGACTTCTTACCCATCTTTTACTCTTTCCAGAAACTATAGCAGGAGTGGTGACAGGAAACTAAAAGGCAATAAATGCAGGCCATGGTGGCACCAGAGAGCTGCTGCTGTAGCCAGGATTGAGACGTAGTGGTGGGTAAGCTGACACCCCACTTTCTAAAAAGGTAGTGGTTAGGAGAAGAGTGTTTGCTGGAGTGTCCAATAGTTGAGGTATTTTTCATTAGTGTTTTTAAAATAAAAGCATCCTTTCCAACTATTTCCCTTTTCTTATAAGTGATAATGGAAGAGGCATTAGCCTTCCCATTGCCTGAGCCAACTTGTTTTTTTTCTAAGAGGTGTCCAGGATGTTCAGCCAATTGAGTGATCTAATTAGTTGAAAATTGTTAATTTCCTTTACCTTATAAAGCACCTAACACAGAAACTGTTAAATAATGTTAAGTGTCAGACTTAAACTGAGAACATTGGGCCATATGCTGCCATGGCTTTCACGCCAAAAAGTGTAGCAACTTACTCCAAAACCTGCCTCCGATTCCTGTGCAGAAGCCAAAGCCTCCTGCTTGATATGCTGCCACACCAACTCACAGCTGCTAAGATGGTTCCACGCAGCAGCTCACCGTGCTTGGGGAAAAGGGTCTGTGCATGACAGGAGGTGACGGTCTGGATAAACGTGGCAGAAGCCAGGACACCATCAAGGTATTGCAGATGCTGCTCTAGTGGTAGGGCCATGCTGCTCAGAGCAGTATTATCCTGAAAACAGTGGTAGATCTGTGCCAGCAGCTGCTAATAGTGCAAGTCCCTAGTCTGCAGAAAGTCCAGTGGATAGTGGGCTTTCTTGTAGCTCTTCCTTAAAGCAGGGGAATTCCTGGCTTGGTGTGATGCACAGTAAGAAGAGGCTGGTCTCAGTGTCACCAGCCTCTCTGCAAAACCACAGACAAGTGGCTTATAAGGCAGTGTGGTGTCTCATTATGTTACTACTGGCATGACCCCTCTGATGCAGTGTCTTACTGGTGGGGAGGGATGTAGAAGGGCTTGTTCTCATTACATTTGCTGCACAACAGGTTGCAGGTATGGAATTGCACATTTATGTGCCAGCCAGCCTCCAGCTTAAGTCTTCTTTATGTGAGTAAGGGACTCAGGGCTACATGTGAGTGATGCAAGTGGAGTTCTTAAGCATTTCCTTTAAGAAGTTCGAACAATGCCCTCAAAATTCACTGTACCCTGACTTTGGGGTTGGGAGGGGCATGTGCTGTGTATGAGATTTTCTCAGTAGAAATCTGCTGTTGCTGTACCTGTGCACTCACACTAAAACCATCTGACCTGGAGCTATGAGGAGTGAGACTGTTTCCCACATAGTGGACTGGACTGGCTCATCATCCTGGAGAGGTTCTCAATCATGTGTCTAATAGATTCTGTTTATGCCTTATGCTTGGGTGAAGAGGCTCCTGCAGAGTCCCCCCCCCACTTTATAGTCACTGCCTAGATCATCCAAGTAGAAGAGTGATTTGGCCTTACCCCTCTCACCCCTTCCAACCTGTTTACTTCCCATTACTATGATCTTGCTCTCTGCAACATGAGCAGCCTTCGCCGGCTGAAGCCCTCTGATCCCAAGTCCACTAGAGAATTTGGCTTTCCTATTTGGCAAGGCTGACCCACTGGGTCAATACGAATAAAGACCTTTAAAATCCATAATGTCCTGCAACTGCAACTGCAACCGCAAAAAAAAAAACCAACCAACTAATCCAAAAAATCCCAAGCCACTTCCAGATAGTGTAACTTCTCCTAGCAATCTGACATCTTGAGGTGTCTGTTGCTCTTATCTATTTCTGCTCACAATTAGGATCCAAAAACTTCAAATACACACTCACCAAGAATTCTACTTTATATAAAATTTGAAAGTAAAATCAATCCTGGCTCAATCTTATCATTTTTAAAGTATGTTTATCCAGCTTTGTAGTAGGAACAAGCAGACTGTTTGAAGGCCACATAGTTTTCAAGCCTTGGTTGCAACACGTTACCCCATTTTGAAACCGTCTTTATCTAGCCGAGAAAACTAAAATCTGTTTGACAAAGTAGCACTCCAGCCAGTTTATCTTGCAATATGGCTTTAGCTCACAGAGCCTATTGATTTCCTTAAATTAATGTTTACAGAATGCTACTGAATTTCACTCAACGGGACATTGTTCTTTTGAAGCTTTGTAAAATATGAT
>VZRI01011114.1:150955-158455 GCA_013397515.1 Upupa epops | reverse complement strand
TTGTAATTGCCTCCCTATCATCTTCAGTAACTTGAAAGAGAAGAAAGGCAACTAACATTTGTGTGGAGTGGACACCAAAACTGAAAGGTGTGGAATCTTCTTCCCAAGTAGAAAGGCAAAAGTGTTTTTGCCCTCATGAACTAACATCAGTGTATGCACCAAAAAATGGTTATCTGCCTCGTGTCTTGATTTCTAGTATCATGTAGTCTACAAGTCCTTTCCCTTGGTGAGTGCCAGCAATTCCGAAGGGGATAACAGCACATGAGTAGTTGTTTGAATTGCAGGAACAGAAAGTGTAACATTTTTCATAGCAACACAAGAGTGAGACAAGCGTGGTGTCTTCTGTAGAGGCATTGCCAAGTGCCCAAACAGCAGAGTAGTTATGTGAGGATTTAAATTGTTTCTTTGAAGCGTACTAGTTATTTCCTTCCTTCATAATTACTGCTGGAACAGAACATCTGCAAGAAATGGTTCTTTCTGTGCAGCCCCTTGAATGAAAACTTTCCACAGAAGGCAGCCTGTCTTTGGGAGCAGAGAAAAACACAGGGTGGGGTCTGAATTTCTCTCTGTGAGGTAGACAAAAGGACTTCTGCAGGCTGCCGGGCTTCTGGAAGGAGAGTCTGTCAGCTTGTGTTAGGGGGAGCTGATCTCGTGCGATGGCAAAATGTGGTGAGCAAAACCGCTGGTGCGTCCCCAGTGGTGACAGCTGGGGGAGCCTCCAGAGCTCCAGGTTAAACACACACATTTACAGGCAAGTTTCCTGAAAGTGGCTTTGAAACATGAAAGAACAGAAGCCTGACATAGAGGATAAAGCACTGGCCCTGATTTGGCAATGTGTAAATGAGTGAGATCTGTCTGTCCACAGGAATGGTTAAAGTGGCCTCTACTGCAGGTCAGAGAACTCTTCCTGCTGGAGTGGGTAAAGAATAACAGGGAGGGAATGCTTGCCACTGTAAGCAAACTGGCCACTGTGCAGCTGTGTGTTAATAGTTCTAGAGCTGTGAAGCCATATTTCCATGATAAAAATGGGAAGAACACCTTTACGGAGATGACCTCAACCTTGCAACTGACCTACAGTTCATTATAGTGAATTATTTTGAGTCATTTAAGGCAGAGGGTAAGAAGGTGGTGCTGGTGCCTGAGACAGTTATTTAGGATGAATTACCAAAGGTTGGAGGTAACTGTGTTTTTTAACATTAAGCCATTGTTCAGGGCCTTCTGAGAGTGGCATTCTTCTGCTAGCTGGCCATTTGGCTCACCCATGAAATGACAGTGACATTTAGAAATCCCGGATGAGTTCAATGCATGTCAGCTCAGTAGCCACTTGGAGCACAATGGACCCATTGAAGAGGTCGGGGTTTTATTTGTAAGCTTCTGAAAAAGAAGGGAAGACTACAATGTCTCCTGAGAAAGCCATCTTCTGGGGGTCTCATGCACAGCAGCCACAGAGGCAAGGCTAGGCTTGCTGAAGGCTCACTTGCCTGTTTCTAACCTAGAAATAACATTCAGATACACTCTTTTTTCTCTGATAGCTTTCAGTACTGGTTATGACCAAAGTTAAGCCCTCTCTACAGGGTTTTCTGTGCCTGCATAACTTCCATATTTGTTTGCACATGGAGAGGAGAACATAGCCATACATGCACGAGTGAAATATCAAGCAGAGATTTCTCTCCTTAAAGACAATTGTGTTTGTTTCCCCTCCTGCTAATTATATCCTATAAATCCCCCACTCTCCAAACTCAGACAGTAACATTTTGTTACCTACATTCTGTCAGTAGACTCTACAAAGATCTCTAACACATGTTATAAAAGTTATTGCTATAGTACTATATATAACATCTTTGCATAAGAGAATAGAAGGCTGCCACATTTAGAAAATGCAGGTGCTATGTAAGCCCCTTTCTGAAAGAAAGAACTTAGCTCAGTTTCCTTTGAAGAACCAGAGACTTGAAATTGAAAACTGTATTAATGCCATTGTCTCCTTGTATCAGCAGGTTCCAGAGAGATTCCTGGAAGTGGCTCAGATCACGTTACGGGAGTTTTTCAATGCCATTATCGCAGGCAAAGATGTTGATCCTTCCTGGAAGAAGGCCATATACAAGGTCATCTGTAAGCTGGACAGTGAGGTCCCCGAGATTTTCAAATCCCCAAACTGCCTACAAGAGCTTCTTCATGAGTAGAGAGTTCAGCAGCTATTTATGAATGTATGAAAGTAGCAGGCCCCTTCTGATGCCCAAGTCATGTGTATCTCTATTTTAATTTCATATATATGTGTATCACATACATATATATGTATATGAAATTAGACTGTGATTCCTCCTGGATTTAAGTTTTTGTTCAGTTCCAAGGGGATGGTTATTTTACTTCAGCCTTCGGTTTACTTTTGCCCAAGACCCTTAACATTTGGAGAATCAACTGGGTTAATTTTCAGGGAGAAGAGTTTGGAATTGTGTTAAAAGCCTGTCTTAGCAAGTTAGGGCATTATGTTTAAAAATGCTTTGTCAGATTTATTGCTTGCTGCAAAGTGGCATTTTGTCTTGGTGAGACTAATGTCATGGCACAATACTACAGACAATGAAGTTTATATTATGTTTATACTGCTAAAGGTCTGAACTCTGTGGAGTCACTTCATAAGCTTCGAGCATTATTATTTTATTTTATATTCGTTTTAACCAATAAATATTGTTTCAAACTTCAAAAAACTACATCTATTCTAGGTACTCACTCCAAGAAGTGATACCTTAAAAAAGCAAACCCTATTCTTCATGCTTTCCTTACAGAAATGCTAAATGCCCTCCGCCCATAACCAACGCACCAGGTTGTTGTTTCGCTAAATTGCAGCAAGGGACGTTTGCACAAATCAAATACTGTTCTTGCAGGGTTAGGCCAGTAATTCATACATGATATTGTATCAACACCACTAATTTTGGAACATGGTCAGCTTCTTATAGTGGAAGCATTTCACTCTCCATAGAGTAAAAATGAAACCTTCAGCGTCCTGTATTGCCATGTCTCGGTCTTACTTTAAGCAGCATTAAAATCTCCAAATTTATTCTTTTCTTAGTTCGTTCTGCCCCAGAAAATCCCCTTTCCAGTAAACACAGTTTTCTGTCTGTATTGGACATCTGCCCTGAAAAGCACTTTTTGAATAATCTTAGATACAGTAGAAAAACATCTTCTTCACCTCACAGGGCTGAGGCAAAGTTAAAAATAATAATAAAAACATGTACTTGTTTGTAGCTGTAAAACATAATTAGTCTTTTCCTAGTCTGAAGAATTAAAATTACATTTTCATAAAAATCTAACCAAGCATATACAAAACTCGCAGTGTCCTCCTGGCTATGCAGGGTTCAGATAGCCAAATTGGATTTTTAATTTTACAGTAAGTGCAGCTTTAAGAAAAAGAAAATAAAAATCTACTTGAGCAGTGTGCTGCACCTGCCTTCTGAGGCTGAAGTGAGTCTTGACCAAAATCTGAGCTACAGTGTAAAGTCCAGGATGGATCTGGGTTTGCCTGAATGCTGCTCCACACTATGTCAGCAGCTAGAAAGTAAGCTAGCTGCTAGTTCTCATGCTTTCTTCAGTGGCTGCTCCTTTCCTCGTGTTTTCAGAAAGGTCTCGTCTCCAGAAGTTTGGGGAAAGGTTGAATATGTTATGGCACTCTGTGTTTGTCATTTTCTCTGTCGTCTTCTGTACAGATGCAGTAAGAATTCATTGTTGTCATCAATAGTATTTTCCCCTACGTAATCTGAATCTAGAGGAAGTTCCTAATTAGCTGTGAATTATATTTAGAACATTGAGGATATTGGTATCTTATTTCTTCAATTTAAAATTACATTTTGACTTTGGAGAGTGAAAGTTTACCCATGTGACTCAAGAGCTGACCTGATCATTGCAATTTCACTTCATTTACAAATACTGCTGATAGACAGAAATGTATGAAAGCAATTCTTGTTAGCAGAAAGCCTTAAAAACCTGCTGACTTCAAATTGAACAGCCCAATCCTACAATTCCCTGTAATTCTTTTCAAGCACTGGCAGTATCTGTGGAGTATAGGCAATGCAGACAAGAGCATGGGATGAAGTGCCAACATTTTCACTATGCATTAAAAGCAAAACAAATCTTGATCTTAGACTCCTTGAGAGTACCTAGTACTGTACATTATCTTACAGTAGACAAGAGATGTCCTTTTTCTTTCCTTTCCTTTCCATGATTTGGTAAAGATAGATGTAACTCCAAGCAATTTTGAGTAAGAAAGGATGAAAATTGTGTTCATGCACTTTTTTGGTTTACGAGAAGAAGTGGCATAAAATGCTCAAGTTTCAATACAGTTAAGTTCATGATTGGCATGCCATCGGATTGAAAATATAACACTGCATTGTCACCTTGGACATACAAAAGCAAAGCCATACTTTAGTCACACTATATGGACATACTACTAGCTACCATCTCAATCTGTGATTTTACTGTTGCTTTTATTATGTTTATTATTATTATTAATATTAATATTATTATTTGGCTGCAATGTGATTCATGTAATCTAAATAAGTGAAAATGTGTACTCAACACTTGATGTTGTTGCATTTATTTATTTATTTATAAGTAGCAGAATCTCAATAGTAAATGAGGCATAGGAATTATGAGTGAAAATTTCATCTTAGGAGCAAAATAAAATAAAAAAAACCCCAAGCAACTCCTTAGTCTGAAAAATCAATAAATGAGAATTTGATCATTTCACTTATATGGTTTTCCTGCATTTTATAGCCATATTGCCTTTGTGCCTCCCAGTACACCTGAAATTATAAATACGTGGCATAGCTCCTACTAAACTGTAAGTAGAAGGTGGTTTCTTTCAAATGATCTCAATATTATTTCACTACAAATGGCTAAAAGGCAGGAGGCTACTTTTATTGTAATGAAGAGTTTACATAGGGAAAGAATTTCAAAATCCATATAGAAACCCCACGCTACCATTCATTTACTGCTAATTCAGATTTATTTCTGCATATAAACTTGAGGTTATAGTCTGTGCCTAGACCTTAAATGCACCAGCGGAAGGATGAAAAAAAATCCTTCAAAATACCAGTTTTTTCCCCACAAGTACAATTGTTCTTGTGCCTTCTGTGGCTTACAATTTTCATCTTTTAAACTTTATTTTTCAATTACTACAGCTGCAATAAACACTGATTTTATTTTCTTTTTTCCGGCTGTTTGACATAATGTTGATAGCTATGCATATTTTGTGTCTTTTTAAAAATCTAACAAAAAAATTAACAAAAAAAAGCAGGAGAATACGTTTTTGAAGAGAATTTTTAGAACAGTTTGATAACGCAAATTATTTTTTCTCAATTGTTTGAGCAGCATTCAAGTTTTGAAAATTCTTGTAGAAGCCAATTTTTTGTAACTGTGGTGCAAATCTTGTGTTTTCTTAGCCTGATGAAAAGTAGTATAGAAGCAATATTTCATACGTGATGTCTGCGCATATACATGCACATATGCAGCCGCACACAGAGAGACAAAGCGTGTGGGTATAATGTGTCTCTATATGCACAGAAACACACATACACACACAAAATATGCGTATGAAGTGAAAAGCTTACCTTTTTCCTATCTAGATTAAGAACCTATTTTAGACATTTGTTATGTTTTGTGAGAAGAATGTTCTATTTGAAACTGCAAAACATTTAATTCTTACTGTATCTCTGGTTGTTTAATGGGAACGTTTCACATTTAATGGTAAAACACGTGGAAGATGTTAGAATGTAGTAATTATTTAAGAAAGTGTTCACCCATGTATTCCTGAGGTTTGCTTTGTGCCTCTGAGTATTATTTAATTAAAGTGTTTTCAGTTTGCAGAATCTTTGTTACTGTACCAGGTATGTGGGTGAACATTGAAAATCGAGGGGAACTTTTATAAAGCAATGTAGATATTCAACCTTACGGCTGTTCTTGCATAAAGACATAAGATTTTAATAACTACATTCTGAAAACATCTGTTGAATTTATAAGAAACACTACAGTAACTGTATAGATAGTTGAAAGCATTCTTGAAAATCCAGCTCTCTACTTTAAAGTTAAGTCTCTTTCATCAGATGTCAAGGGAATGGGTAGTACAGTTTCTGTAAAATTGCAGAATTTTTTTCTATGTATATTAAGTCAGTTAATAGAAAAATGTTTTTTTCCACAGGTTAATATTAATTAAGAAATAAAGGTGAAGATATTGTGGCTTTAAAGATAGGATTTTCACCAGCAGCATTGAAAGATTATACATACATATATATATATACAGAAAGATATATATATATATATTAAAAATGGAAAGTGGTTTACAAAACCCCCAAAATGAGCACTGTACATGAGAAGTGAAAGCAAAGACTATATTTGCCATGTGTATTATATAGCAATCATTGGTGTTAATAGTGCAAATGTTTCCTTCTGGTACCAACTATGTGTTTGAAAATTCCGATACGCATTGTTTTCAAAAAGCTCCCCTTAAGGAATGTAACTGGTTTATATGAGTAAGCAGTTACTGTATTGCACTTAAATGTTCTGTTGAAGGAAATGCAATTTTGTTTTCTGTAGAACTGTTGGTTGTAAACCACCTATAAACTGAAGCTAAAAAATGCTCATATTTAGAGCTGGGATGAAAACTGGTATTTAACCTTTGTATCTTCTTAGGAATATCCTTTTTAGTGTATGAAAGGTGGTGGCACTATGACTTTATTTAGTCTTTTCATCTGAGCCACAGTCACCTCTCTCTCCCGAAGCAGCCACCTTTTGAATGCACAAAAACACACCAGGATATGTAGAAACAAATCTAGAAGAAACAGCGAGCTTACATTTTCCTCTCAAATCCATCCTTTCTTCACTAATTGTACCACTCAAGTGAGATATTAGAAAAACACAGTAACCATCTCATTACCATATAACGTGTAAGAGTCAGAAACTAAAAAAAGAAGGAAGAAGAAAAAAGCCTCTTTAGGTTGGTTTTAATGCTGCCCAGAAGAGTCAAAGGTTAAGGTTTAAAACTGATATTGTCCCAGCCATTACTCATATGTATATAGTTACAAAAGTGACAAAACACTGCCTTTATATTATTTAGCAATATGTTGTAAATAGCATTATTAAGCTCTTTTTTTTTTTGTAATAAAGACCCTTTAATTTGAAGATAGTACAATAACTGAACTGATAAAGTCAATTTTTGATTTTTTTTTATTTTATTTTTTAGCTAGAGGCAATTTCAACTGTGGATTTTTTTGTTGTTGTCTATTGTTCTGAAGACTTTGCATAATTTATTGGTTTAATTTATCCTAATTTATTTGATGAAGGTGTACAATTTTGTATTACCAAGGATGTACTGTAATATTAATTGATGACAAGATAAAACAATAAGACTCCCCTGTACGTTTGGGAAAAAAAAGGTGCAGTAGACAATTGATTGAAAAGAAGTTACAATTCTAGCTTGGCAGCTACTAAATTTAAGATAAACACAGGAAAAAT
>VZRI01011114.1:103904-150915 GCA_013397515.1 Upupa epops | reverse complement strand
GGGGGGTGGATTTTATTTTGTGTGTTTAAAGCTTTTGTATACTCTCCAGACTTTTACCTTTTTTGCTTTGTACCACTTAAAGGATACAGTAGTTCAATTGCCTTGTGTGCCTTCCATCTTCTCTAAACTGAATGTATGTGCAGTATATATGCAAGCTTGTGCAAAATAAAATATAAATTACAAGCTCATTGCCATTGTATATATTTCTTTCCAAAAGTTTGTCGTTGCTCCATACCAAGAGGCGAACCACTGAACCTCTCCACTGCAGCCAGGCTTTGCCTCTGAGGGTTTTCTTTCCCCCCTTCAGTTTGAATTATTTATTAATGAAAGTACCAGTCCTCTTGCAAAATGAATACAATGATTTATCTAATCCAGCACTGGTTAAGATAATGAATGTTATTTTGCAATACTCTATCAGACAAGGAATAACTCCCTGCAAGAGACATGTTATGTGTGAGGCATAGACAGCCCTTTAAATTAAATGTAGCCAACAGGAGCTAGAAAGTATTTTTATTTATGAGGTTTAATCATTTCCTGGGTGGACCTGCCATGACGGTGTCCTGCAATAGGGAGTTCCACAGTGTGGTTCACGTTTGTTCCTGTTACCAATTTGCCTCTGTTAATGGTGGCACCTGGATACTATTCTCTACTGTTTCCGTTACAATCTATGGCTCTTTCTTGGATCACTTCCTTTTCAAGGTGTGTAATCATTATTATTATACATAACTCATCTGTTCTTACACATTTCTTCAGAATGCAAGTCCCATTAGTTCATTGGTTTTGTTTAGTCTTTCATTATTTCTGCCGTTTCATACCTATCTCAAAATGTTGAGGTTGAGCGAATCTTTGATTGATGTTATTGTCTGCAGTTCAGATATGAATGGTCTGGATTCGGCTTAGTGTTGGTGCAGATGGCAGTAAGATGGTAGCTTATTTGTATCACAAAATCGCGCAGGTTTTCTGAATTTGAAGAAGGAGCGTGTTAGAAAAATACGTCTTCATCTGACGTAACTTATTTTTGGAATCTTCCCTGATTCCACCTCAAGACATCGTAGAGCTGAGCTGGAACCTGAATCCAGTCTCAGCTACACTCTGACAACAAAAAAAAAAACCTGCAATAGTGATTAAAACTCTATGTCATTTATACAACTGGAGTTGCGTTTACTGGGCCACAGCATCAGCAGATGTAAAGAAGGCCTGTGAAAGGTCATGAAGACACATCTATATAGCCATTTGGGTCTAGCATCTCCGTTTTCATTGCAAATAAATTGCCTCTCGTAGCTCATGTCTATCCACATCACCAAACCAACACCCTAGGAGCATTTTCATGCCAAAACACCCAACATTCAGGTCATTTCTTAAGGAACTGGCTGTCCCACAACACTTACAAATTTGTCTGTGTATTCAGGAGTTTGTTAAAACCATGGCTTGGTGAGCAGGGCAGACTGTTGTGTTTGAAATGAGGAGTGTGTCAAGCTCCCTGGCTCATCCACTCCAGAAAGCCTCCAGCCTTGAAAGTAGTTCCTCTGCCAATCTCACTTCTGAGCAAGCACAGGCAACCCAGGAGAGAGCTGCTGGGAAACCATGAAAATGTTTTGGGAAGCCAAAGAGAGGGCGAGGAGACCAAAACCAAGCAGCTGGTTAGTCACGTCTTAGCAAAGGTTTGCAAAAACAGCTACAGATTTACATCGGAGGGCTCGTTTTGGTGTTAGCTATCAAGACTTAGCTAGATGAAGGAGAGCAAGCTCATCCTCAGGTGCCCAGTTAATACATTGAAGTATAGGAGCCACAAAGGGAAGCGCTAGCTCATGCTGTGCCCTGATTATTTTTTATACTGGGTCTATGAAATACAAGACACTATTTGCCATTTTACTCTGCAGTGGAAAGCACAGAGAAATAAGAAATCCTAGCTATTGGCATCTCTGAATACTGCAGGAGTTCAGAGCTAAACTGGAACTTGGCAAGTAGTCCCTGTCATTGCAGAGGGCCAAATCAACTTTTGCAGGCTTCAAGCACCCTGAAATGATCCAAATTCTACAGATCTGGCCATCTGTGCTTGGAAATCCTCAGTTCCCCTAATACCTGGAATTTTTACCATAAGGAAGATACTACGTTCTAGCTTAAAAATCATAAGGAAGATGTGAAACACCCCAAACCAAGGCATGTAGAGCAATTTTGTCACTGAGACCATCACTGTACCTCACGCTCCTGAGAAGATAAAGGTATAAGACTACATTTTGCTCTTTGAAAGCCTGAAAGAGTTAATTGCACTCATTTTCTTAGTCTGCACCCTCATTTATGCCCAGTCTAGGTTGTGCCAACACAATTTCTATGGAGATGATCCCTTCTGATCCAGTCCTCCCTCTTTGTTAGGAAGGAAAGGGAACTGATGGGTGAGTTGCAGCACACGACTGGCTGTGTTTAGGAAATAACAGCAAACAAGTCCATCACCCTTTGTGATGGGTCACAGACTCAGCTGACTCCATTTATAAAACAAGGCATGATATTTATTTTAAGAACACAATACCAAAAGAAACTGAATCTTTGCTAAAGCTTATCATTGAAAAAGGACAGAACTCTGGTGGCGGTGGCAGAACTGCTAGATAAAACAGGGATTTGGGGGTGAGAGGCATGCTTTCCTGCTTGGTCGAGGTCTGTGACTCTCTGGACACATTGCAAGGCCTGACTGTTCTCCCAGATTCTCAGCAGTCAGGGGCATTCAGAGAAGATGCCTATTAAAGCCTGATCGATTGGTAGGTGCAGAAAATCCATCATTTGCTACAACACTCAATTTTGTGTACAGCTCATCTGTATCTCTAACATCCCTGCACCTCAAAGAGGTGAGAGAGGCATTATTTCTTTACATATTAAATGGTTTTTAGGCACTCTAATGAATTCTTGTTGGCACAGGTTAGCGTGGCTCTCTTCAGAGCTTTAAAGCAGAGCAAGACACTCACTCCTGAATAGAGAAAGGACCCACACACCTCTCTCTGCCCAGGCTCTGGGAGGCTGCAGCTGGGTTTTCAGGAATAAATCCTAGGTGAGTGAAGAGCAGTGTTTTCCCATTTATTTGGGAATCAGTGTGAACAAACAAACAAATAAACAAGCTATTTTCTTCACAACAAAACGCATGAAAGCAAACTGCTGTTCATGCTCAAAGGCAGTTAATTGCATGCACAGTTTAATTTTATACTTTAAAATTAGACTTAAGGTTGAGCCTCCAGCTAGGCAAAGGAAAAAAGAGCAAAAGAGGAAAAATGGCACAGAGAGCAAGGGAAATTCTACCGGCTCCAATGTAAATATGTTTGTAGTTTGTGAGAGACCTGCCAGTCAAGCAGCTGTGGGAGGTAACAGGGGAGAACGCATGAGAGGAAAAAGTCTTGTGGCAACAGTGGCCAGTTTCATTATGGCCACTGCCAGACTGTGAAACAACTCTGGGGGCTTGAAATCCTATTGCCTATTAAAACTGGGCATGACAGCTCTTTTTTATGCTTCACCAACCAGAGATGGAACTGTGTCCTAGGGGAAATAAGGAAAAATATTTATTACAAGTGTTTAACACCTTTTAGTACAAAACAACCCTAATATGCAGCACTCAAGGATAATTCACGCCAGCAAATGTAAAACCAAGGGGAATCGCTTATCAGCTCAATAATTTGGTCGGAGCTTTTAAAGGAAGAGATGATGCTCCAGCCCAAACCTTGAGCCCAGATTTCTCTGAAGTAGAGGCACTTTAGTTTGGGGTTTTTAATATTATTTTTGCAATTACTCTGTAATTGCCACAAGGCTCTGACAGCAGACCCCTGCCAGGGACTGCACGGCTGCCTGACTTGGGCTGAAGATGAGCCGTTCACACTGGAGACTTCCCTGCCCCTCATACACAGCGATAGCTCTTGGCGTATTTAAGAAAGCCACAGGACAGTTAGGGGTGGATCCCGAACAGCCCATGAGACTGAGGTTTAAACTGCTTTAAAGGCTTATTTGCAAAACGTGCACCCTGACCTCGGCTTAAATTGCAAACAGCCCGGAACTGTGGGGACGCTCGAGTCGAGCGGTGCATTTCAAATCCTGCGAAGGAAACGCGTCTGTTCAGAAGCCGCGGGTTCTAACATTACATTCTGGGCTTTCTCACACGACCCCGCGCGTTACAATTTCCTGGCTTTTGACAGATCCTTGAGCTCGGACAGGGAGCTCCACCGCACGTTGAGTGCCAGAGGGGAAAAGCTAGAGCCCTTTCAACAGGCTCGGCTCAGAGCTCTTCCCGCCGCCGGCGGCGGGTCCCCGTTCCACAGACAGCGCAACAACGGAGCCACGCGGGCCCGCAGCACCTCCTCCCCAGAGCGGCTGCCAGCCCTCTGCGTTACTCATTAACGCTCACCGTTACTCGTTAACAGCCCTTGCATAGTCCCCGGTGTCTATTGCACAATCGCCACACTGCTGCCGTTGCTCTTTTATTTCCTTGCAGAACCTCTGCTGATCTGGCATCCTTTTGCATCCTCGCGGGTGACCAGAGCTGGTATTTTAAAGTACCGTTCACCTGCTCGTTTGGAACCACAGAGAAGCTAGAAAAGCCCATCGTGGTGAGGATTTCCTCCTGCCCACGAGCTAGGTTGCTCCCTCTTCAGTGCTGGTGCACACCTCTGGGAATGGCCTGATGCTTAAATGATGTTTCTGTCCTTCCAGACACTTCGAGTGTTCAGCTGACCTTCACCAGGGCCACGCCTGGCTGCCGGCTGCAGAACTGGGAGGCGCAGGGCACCTGTCCCAGCTGCTGGCAGAGGCCATGCTGGGAAATGAGCAGGTCAGGAGTGCCGTGGTGGGGCAAGGGGCGAAACTCGGGTCTGCCAGGAATGACCTGGTGCAAAGGGCTGAGTGGACAGACACTACTCAAAGACAAATAAAGCTGCTACTTAATCTGGCAAAGGTACTGGGGTCCACAGCCCATGGGCCAAGAGGACAGCAGTGGCGAGGGTCTGGACCCCCTACCACAGGCAGAAACTTTCACTGAAAGCCAGTGCCCAGCTTTTGAGAAGCTCTCGTCTGGTCTTTCCTAATTTCAGCCCCATTCTCATATTTATTTGGAGGAGGGAACTGTTTTTGACAAGGAAAATGTAGCAGCAGCCCCAACAAATAAGCATGTATGTTGTCCCCAGTGAAAGACCTATACAACTGTCCTGTGATTCTGGATATAGCATTACACCACCTGCAAAATTCAGGATTTGTCCAAAATGTGGTGCTTTTCTTTTTAAAAAAACCAAACCACCGGTATCATCAGCAACATCAAATAATTATTGTCTTTATTAACCTTAAAGAACTTTGCTCTTCCATAGATACACACAAAGTGTATTTATCCTTAATCTGATTTCAAATGACCTGNGAAAGAAAATTATCCCAATTCTAACACTGCTGGAAAACTGTGAAAGTTATTGCCACACAAAGAACCTCTTGAACTGCTCTGCCTTCCAAAATTTCTACTGCACTCTGCAGTTACTTGTGTATGGCAGAAGCAGCATCTTTGTATTATATGAACAGTCTGCTTCATAATCAAATACCATCTGTCGCTACATCTGAACTTGTTTTCAACATCTGTGCGTTCTGGTCTTAACAAAGCTTTAAAAACTAATTCAAAAACTTTCACAGATCACTGACTAAATATGTACATTTACCATCTTTCATATTGGTTTAAAATATTTCTTCTATAGCTGCATCCCCTTGGCTGGGAATAGTTAAGATGTATACACTGAGTTGCTTTATTAAGCTTATTTTCTAATGGCCTTGGGTAGCCAAGTGCAAAAGAGGGACACTTGCTCAGGCACCAAGAGGACCCATCATATTCTTTCTTGGTGCCAATACAGTCCCTTTCTGCCAATGAGAAACCTGAAAGTTGATCAGCTACCATACCCCAATTACTCAAAATGACACTACAGATAAAACTGCAACCAAGGGGAGAATCAACTGTATGGCTTATATGCTGCTAAAGTGTGTCTGAACAAATGGTGAAGTAAAATCATGAGAGCCCTCAGGAGGATAAGTACGTTGTTACTTTGCACATGCTTCAGAAATGTGAAGTACATCTTTACAGAACTTTTGGCCAACCCCCTGGCAGATGTTGACCAGTTTTGCTTATGTATACATCAGTTGCAGAACACTAAAACAGAGATTGGAAATTTTAATTTAGTCAAGGCAGTTGGGCTAAAATGATGGCTTTTGTTGAAACCATTAAATAGAGCTGCCTAATGAAGTACAGTACAGCACTGGCAAACTGAGCCCTGATGAGATGCAGCAGCTTCCAAACTGCAGCCCTGCAAAGGGGAAGAAGGAAGCTTGCAAGTCTTTAACTAAAGGGGAATGGCGACAGCCCTTGTAAAGCTGCGTTTGATTTTGTGTTTGAGGGCAGACACACTTGTACATTATCGCCCTGACATTTTAACCATTAGTTGGAAATGTGCTGTTGCAGTTCCTGCCATATATTTCTCAATCCTATTTGTTAGAAGTGAGCTAATAGACAGTGTGATGAAGTGATCATAAATTCACTTTCAAAGGGCATTTGGGTTCAGAGCCTAAAGATTGAATATGGCAAATTCTTAGGCACAGGGAAGAAGGTGGGGGCCAGGAGGGTCATTCTCACTGATGGGTTCAGTGATTGATTCTACTACAGAACTATATTTGCCCTTTACTTGGCTGTTTAACACAGAACAGCTATAATAGGATCCCAATCCATTATTTCCCTTCCTTCTAGGGTCACTATGAAGTTGAAAGAAAATATAACCTTGGCTGTGATAAAATAAACTTTAACATTATCAGGTGTTTGGAAATTGGAAGGTGCCTGATTGCTTTATATAGGATACACACAAACACACACACAAAGGGTTATAATATAATCCTCTGTGCTGCCTCTGACAAATGGTTATTACCGTTCACTATTGGTTTTTGCTCATGCAATAATATGGTGTCATGCAAGTCCACACAGCCTTGAAATTCTTCTTATTATACATAGCCTTCCATTAAACACACACAGTATGCTGGGGGTTTTTTAATGTAATTAGCAACAATTAGTTTTTTTAAAGAGGGGTGGCTTAGAACAAAATTTACTTCAAGAGAGAAAAAAAAATCAGCTGAAATGCAAGATGAAAAGGCAGCCCCAAAATATTTTCAATAATTAGGAGAGACTTATGTTCCATTTCACTGTTTTATGTGTTATATAGTATAGAGCAAGTGCCACTGTAGTTAAATGTTTGTCAGCATTTCCCTTGTAAATCCTGGTTTTCCAGAGGGTTGCTGTAACTTGCCAGCTTCAAATCACACTGGGCTAACACTCACTATACACATTGTCAGCCCAGATGCAAATTTCTGTTGTTATTACCAAAAATGAAATCAAGTGATGCTGCTGGGTTTTAGTTCATAGCAAAAGATAAAGGTTTGGGGTGGGGGGTGTGTGTGTGTGCGCACTTTTTTTTCCCCCCTGTTCCTCCTAGTCGGTTTTTTGTTGTTGCAATGGTCTGATTCAAATGGGTTTGTTTTGAAAGGGATTTGAGAGGCAGTTAGGACATGGGTATTTGTATACACCTCAAAATATAAGTGACACATTGAGAGCTCAGGGAGAGAAGAGGGGATCTGGTCTGGTACAACTTACAGTCAAGCATATGGTGTTCATGGGTGCCTCTACTCACCTCCACCCCAAGTGTTGGTTCTACATCATAAAGGCCTTAACACACTAGTAAATGTCCATGCAGCAGCCAAATTCTGCAAAAAACAACAAACACACGCAAAACTGGTTGACTCAGCTGTAGGAGCACCTGCAGAGCACAGAAGCAAACACTGTCTGATTTCCCCCAACCTTTGGAATCAACATTTCAGGTTTCTGCAGAGCCCCAAAACTTCACTGGACGAACCATGAAGAAGGAGCCAAACATCCCTCTTCAACATGATTAAAACCTGCCCCATCCCAAAACAGGCACAGGGGAGCACATGACTCTGGGGCTGCAGTCCCAAGTATCGTCTGCTTAACATCAGAAGGAGGATGCCTCCTCCTTGCTGGCTCAGCAGGACTCAGGCCTTGAGGGGTGGGCACAGGATGAGGAGGGAGAAGAGGAGAGGAAGGTTCATTGGGCATCACAGACTGGCTCTCCAAGGTGTGGGGCAGAATGCTCAGCAAACAAAGCATGAAGAGCGGCTCTTCTCCACAGACAGATGAGGAACACTCACTAAACTGATTTTTTTCTAGTATATTTGAGTTTCCCTTCTTTTTTAATTAACTAAAAGTTATTTTTCAAACTTAAAAAAGCAATGCTGAAGTCTTTTGCTATTTAACAACTGCTTGGTTTTGTTAACTGCAGAGGTTGTACTGAGCAGCTCTCAGCTTCTTTCCTCTGACGATGTAGCCCTCTACATTCTGTCATTTTAGTCAATCCAGACTAAAAGGAGAGCTACATCAGCATAGTATACCAGTGTATTGTAAAAGACAGTGGAGAAATAGGGAAGCGTTCAAAGGATCCCACTGAGGGGGATGTTTACAAATCTACCGGGTTTTCTGCAAGTAAAGAAAGTAAGGAGTCCTGAGTGAACAGTTTTTGCCCTCTCTGGTGGTATCATACTACAGCTGTCGGGAGAAGACAAACTGGACAATACGTTCCTACCATTAGCAGATATTCATAGGTCTTGTACTACTATTAAATCAGACCCTGAGCTGATGTGACTTGCAGTGCTGCCAGCTGTACAGTGTTGAAGGTGTTGGTGTATGGCCTGTGGTATCTTTGGTGCTCTGGACCAGGAGACTAAGGTCAGAAGAAACTATGGAATTAGTAGTATTATACCAGCTGACATCAAGTGAGGTTTCAGTTTGCTTACAGTAGCAGTAGGGTAATTTTCTAGGCCATGGCACATGTACTTATTTCCAAGATCTCCAGCAAGCAAAAAGCTACCCTATACACCACTTCAGCATAGAAACAGGGTCCATATTTACCACATACTCTTTTCCCCAACTAGAAAAACACTGAAGTGGCTGCCACTTAAAAACAGGACGATTCCCTTCATACTTAGATTTAAGCTAGAACACTGCCCTTTTTTCTATGTCTGAGGGCAAATTTTCCATATATTGATGCATTCCAACACAAAAGCCAAGGCTTGAGAACTCTCAACTAAATGTGTAGATATTTCCAAATGAAAGAGAAGCTGGATTTCCCTCTATGTAAGACATACAGCAGATAAAACCAATAATGCCTTATCTTCTCCCATGACTTCCTGGCCAGGAGCAGCAGCAATATGTATTAAGATATCAATTGCCTGTTTATAGGATTAAGTAAGGAATAGCTGAAATCAGTCCTTGCTTTTATTTGAGTTTAATTCAGCCAGTCATGGATCTGTGTGGCAACCACCTATAATCAAGTAATAATAACAATAATAGTAGAGCTTTGCACTTCTACAGCATCTTCCATCTGAAGCTATCCGGTGTGCTTCATAAACATTACTCTTGCATCCATTCCTTCACTTCCTTCACTTTCTCCTCATCTTTATCTGTAGAATTTGCAGTAATAGGATAGCACAGATAGCCTTACAAATAAACTAAGGCAGGATGTTATTTCAGTGAACTACAGGAAGCACCAGGTAAAGTTATTTGAAAAATATGAGAGAAATTCAGCAGGCTGGGGGTGGTGTTTGCTCATTTTGCTAACGTATCATGTGCTCAGTTAAGGATAAAGGAAAATCCATGCATTCTGCTAGATCAGCTGATGTCTCTTGTATTAAAGGGACATAAATCAACGTATACCACTCAGATGTCTCTCATGTCTGAGACAAAAAAAAATGTCAGTGAAGAAAGTTTGGAAAGATACAGGGTTTTTTCCTTATTACAGATAGTATTTTCTAAATTATCAGTCTTATAAGAATGTTCTCCGCTAAATAAGTAGCAGCAGAAGATGAAGGTATGGGGTGCAATGTGAGACTCCCTGGAGAAGCAATGCCCTCTTCGTCTATAGTTATACGGCACCTAGCTCATCGAACACAGTTGTAAGGCACATAAGAAATGCTACAAAATAATGCCACGGGTATTGTCTTTGGTGTCCTGAATTCACTTAGAGCAAGGAAAGAAGAGGCTGTTAGCTCTGGGCAATTCATTTGCAGAAGCTCAGCTTTACTTCCTAGGGTAAAATTCCCTCCATGTGGACAGCCAGCACAAAACCCGATTTCACTTTTCCCCAAAGTGAAAAGGAGACACAATTTTTTAAAAGACAAGAAAAACACCCAGGAATGCACAAAATTAATGCAAGCAGGCAAGTTGGGGAAAAAAATGTGCTTTCTAAATGTAAAGTGCTGCTAAGCAGGAAAATCCCAATATTCCACCAGTATCAGAGGTCTTACTCCTCATGCGTGTTATGTTTGAATATTTTCTCCACAAAGAAGCCCTCAAAGACTAAATGGCCATTTCCTTTGCTGGACTTCAAAACACCACCAACAACCTTTGAATCAAGCATGAGTGAAATGCTGGGAGAGGGATGGAGAGCAGATGGGAGGACTAGGAGCAGTAACACACGTATGACCTGAGCCTTAACTTCTCCAGTCGTAAAATACAAGTGGTAGTACGTGTCTTCCTGTGCTAATTATGCTGAGACAGGCTGTCCATGTAAACATGAAGACTGATATCAGCTATTACCCCTTCAGTAATTTCATTCTGCCCTCTCCCTTTTCTCAGTATGACAGTGACTGTAGCACTAGCCCAGCAATTGGATATTCTCATGCTTCAGATTCCCTGGTATTTAATTTTTCTATCATTCTCAGAACCTATCACATATTTGTTTTGATTTATTCAATATTGATCCTTTCTCTGACTTTCGAGCAGCTATCACCTTCCCCGCCTGTTCCCAGGGAATCTGCCAAGCCAGCAGTTTGTGATTTTGTCATAATACATGTGTTTCGTTCTCTGAGTGCCTGTCACAAGCTTCTGGATCTCACAAATGTTACATCCCCTCTTTTTATTCACACGTTCTGTATATTAAATGCTCTCGCACATGGGTTTCTCTTGTGTGGGAGCAGCAAGGCTTTTTGTGTCAGTTTGCAGGGTACAAACCTAACCCTACTTTAAGGGGGAAAGAGGAGCTTGACTTTTGCTGCGTCTGAACAAATGCTCTTACACTGCTTTCTACAATACACATGAGAGGAGAGAAAATAATCTGGTGGAGGCAAACTGGGGGCAACATTTTCTGAAGTGACATGGTCACGTTTCACCTTGTAGCAGACACTTGCATTTTGCTTGCTTGTGGTACAAATTACCCAAGCATCTCCCTTACTTCAGAAAATTGGATTCAATGCTTCTAAACTGCTCTTTCCGAGACTGTCAGTTTTGTATCTTGCAGCTGGTGGTCTTCTCCAGTGTGGCCATGAAAATAAGGGCACGTATCATCCATCAGTCACTGTCCAGTTAGGAGCTGCCCCTATGCCATACTACATTAAGAGCACAATCAGCAGACCATGGGAAGTTTTCATCCCCCTTTATTCAGCTCCACCTGAAACACCACATTTAGTTTTAAAACTCTTGAAGTCAAAGAGGATATTGAGCAACTGAAGAAGTCCTTGCAGGCTACCAAGACCATTACAGCTAAAGTACATGAATGTTGAGGAAAGATTGAAGCAACTGGGCTTATTTAAAAAGGCAAAGAGGAGGCTGAGAAAGAAGGTCATTAGTCAATATTTGAAGGGACTTCACAAAGAAAACCAAGCTGCTCTTCTTGGTAGTGGCAGACAGTAAATTAAGGAGCAATAACCATGAGCTGTGGCTCAGAAGATTCAGAAGAGGCATTAGGTAAAACTTACTCATTAGAGGAACAGGGCAAGGAACAGGTTACCCAAGAACTGATATCTCTGTCCATGAAGGCTTTTAAAAACTATTGAGAAAAAACAACAGAGCTGACATGATCTGGCCAGTTAGTAAGAGCTGTGCACTGAACAGAATGCTGACCAGACGACTTCCAGAGGTCCCTTATAAATCATACTTCTGTGGTCAAATATGTTGTGCTACTTCAAACGAACTTTTCCAAGGGACCCTGTGAGAGCACATGCGTGCATACACACACACACACATACACAAACAGAGCGAGAAATCAAAGAGGGTTTCCAATACAACTTCTCAGAATATTTTTCCATCAAAGTTAGGCTCCTGTGATCTTCACAGCCATCTGACAAATGAACTAGGGTTCAATATAGCAGGCTGGAAAAAAAAGTTCCAGTGTTGTTTACAGAAGTTTTTAGTCATACTTCCCCATAGGATTCTTGTAGCCCATTCAAGAAGCCCACTGCTTTTGGCATAAGTAGTCACCAGTTTCCTACTAGTTCTCCCTAAAGCTCTTTTTCTCCCCAGACTGTTTTCCCTGCTTTGTAAAGCTGTCTTTCAGTCTAATTCCATATGCCAACATCTTCTGGTGTTTTCTCTGAGGAATGTGGTATCTTGTGTGAACCCTAGATCTGACTTCTTACCTCCTGTCATTTCCATTCATGGCAGTCTCAGCAAGAAGAGGTTAATTAGAGGCAAACATTTGGGCACTGTGTCCATTTTGGTAATGTATGCTGAAGGACTTGAGGGAACAAATGATGGAAGAATCTACCCTTTTCTATGGAGAGAGAGCTTTTTGCTTGTTTGTGGTACAACCCAAGGCAGCTTGCAAAGTAAAAGATAGGTTTGCACAGGGAAATTCAGAGATGAGGCTGACTTTTGCATGGATTCTTTTCAATAAACGTTTGCTGTATTACCATTTCTGCTATTGCGTCCAGTGTCACCAGGGAACAGTTCGGCATAAACACCTCCTGAGGAACTGTTCCAGAGCCTAATGCCAACCTGAGACAGCTGCTGATGCTGAACAACATCATCAAGGGCCCACTGTCCCTTCCTGCCACTCCTCCTCCTTCACTACCAGTGAAAGAACTATGAAAAGACCAAGAGCTGGTGTACAGCCAACAAGAACTAAAGATCTTGCAGCTGGTTGTACCACCTGTGCCTTGTGAAATTCCAGCCAAAACAACGTCCTCTCCCTCCCCTCAGATAACCCCTTTATTATAGAGAAGGGCATAACATTTGAGAACTTTATAAGCGGGAGTGACACGTGCACAGTGTCAGATACAGAAGGGAATTGCTCCTGCTATCACTAGTGACTCTGGACAACTGACCATCTCTTGTGGGTGTGCAAGGCTGTCTGGTACATTCACATCCACATGCAGTGTGTAAGCCACATTGTGCCAGATATATATAGCTGTTCAATACCACCCTGCTGAGCTGGTGCCAGGACAGATCACATGGTATTTGGTTTATTTGGGCTGGTTGGGGGGAGATGTGCAGAATCCACGAGTGGAAGTGCTGATACATGCTACTCTGTCACAAAAGGAAGAATTCTTCTCGTAGACCCACAGAGCAAATCCAGTGTTCTGGATTCCCCAATTAATATCAAAGGACATTATACACAAGTTGTTTGAGCATGTTGCCTAGGGCAAAGTTCCATCACATCATTCTGAGGGGAGAATTTTCTTGAAGAATGCTAGCAAAAAGTCTATAGCCATTAATTGATAACATCCTTAAAGTGCCAAAATATTAGGTCTATTTGCCTTTATCTTTTACTGACAATGTTTTGATTAAAGATTTTTATTTTAGCTGGACTAAAAATGGGAGGGGAGCACAGTTAATTATGCATCTTGAGTCCATCCCATTCATGTTTGTGATTCAGTTTATATTTTCACACGCAGCTTACAGTTTACACTTTTGTCCCACTTGTGTCCATGTCATTATTTAGATTTGATCCTGGCACGTGCTAGAGAGACAAAGAACATAAACAAGTATGTCTGGGTACAACCAGGGTGTTAGTTGTTGTGATTACAGTGCATACCCTGGCAACAGTAACAAGAGAGGTGAGACCTTACTTTTCAGGGATGCTTGGTACAAAGTGAGCCTCCAGCAGCAGCTCTCCCTTCAAACACTCATCTGACCAGCTTTGACTCTATTCAGTGAAGGGCAACAGCATCCATATATGGTGGCTTATTAGAAAATATCAGCATTACAGCTTTTTAATCCAATTAAAAACATCTGGCATGAGGGTGATCCAGCTGGCAGACCATGGATCCATACCTAAATTGCTGAATGGCTGCGCCCATCCAACCACAGTTGCCTCAGCAGAGGCCAAGAGCAGCAGCTAGAGCAGTGCCAAAAGTGAAGCACCTCTGCTGCATCTCTGCCCAGACAAAGGTTTCTAGAGAGATCACCTGGAGGCAGGATTGCTGCTCAGGGCACAGCAGAGACTAGGAAGGTGGGTATCGCCTCCTTTTGGCCTACAGCAGGCAAAGGTGGGCTAGAGGCAGGAACACCTGCTCCTCTACCCAAGAAGTACGGTTTTGCCCTGTATGAAGGAAACCTGTTGTCTATTAGCAGCTTATCTCCTGTTAAGGGTCATCCAACATTGTACCAGCAGCATTGGAACATTTTAAACCGTCCTGCTGCTTGGCAGGAGGATTTCCTTTTGCACACTTGGTTCTTTCTAGCAGTTTCTGCCACAGAACATGTGCTTTTTCTTACTGACTCCACAGGGTGATACAGGGAGGAAATACGCTGTGACCTTCAATAAAATAAGAAGTACCATTAATACAAGTCCTACACTTTCTATGCTTTCCTTAGAGTTAAGTGAGGAACAGGAATCATCAAATTAAATGGCTAGGTCAGCTTAATGTAATAAATCTATTAGTTCATATCATCATATATTTGATTTATACTACCCTAGACAATTACTAGCATGTCATTTCTTTGTTTAGGGTTTTTTAATTTGAAAGTGTTCTAATCCTTAGTGTCAGCTGTTCCTGGTGGGTGATGACATATCTACTGTGAGTGAAACATTCTGATGACATATAGAGTGTAGGAATCAAATGTCATAAGCATAAATATTTAAGCAATAAGACATGACAGGTAGAGCATTTCTTGGCGATTATCACACACCTCGGGTGGTGTTATGATGAGGCATTTGTCCAAAGGCCAACTGACTTTAATACACTAAAAGTAGTATAATTGCCTGGAAATGTGCTGCTTGAAGTGTCTTACTGAAATTTTTCCTTTGCTTGATGATTTCTTCATTTTCCAGTGGGAGCCCCAAGGAATCACCATTTCCTTCCTCTGAGATAGGAGAAGCTTACACCTTAGGAATGAAAAAAGCTTGCACCCACAGATACCTGAAAGGGTTGCCTGAACGACACTAGACCTAAGCTTTAACAAAAGTCAGTCTGAATGTGGTATTGAAACAGCAGGTCTGGCATTTCCAACCATAATAAGCATGGATATCATAGAATCATTTGATTTGGAAAAGACCTTTTAGATCATTGAGTTCAACTATGAACCCAACTATCCCAAGGCCACTACTAAACCCTGTCCCTAAGCTCCAGATCTACACAACTTGTAAACACATCCAGGGATGACAGTTTAACCACCATCCTGGAAAGCCTGTTCCAAGGCCTGATGACCCCCTCCATGAATAATTTTTTTTCTAATGTCTTAATATAACTAAGTAGAAGATTATACACACACATCTGGTACATTTCACTGAGGAAAATTACGGGCCACATCCATGGTATGACATTAGACTTCAAAGACAATTTTAGCCGTAACTTATTCCCTCAGCAATTCAGTTCCTTGGCAATAGGTGAGAAGAGGCAGGTTCTAATTTCACAGATTTCAAAATCATGTTTAAATTTTGGGTTTCAGTTTAAAGAAAAATACTACATCCACCCCTTTCACCCCTTGTACCACAGAGCTCAGTGAAGTAGCAAGCAGTGGCAGTAGCCATGGCAGCATTTGCTGTTCTGGGACACTTTGGATGACTTCTAGGTTAATGTTAAGGTGAGCCCCAATTTCTTATGAAGAAAGAGCCAT
This sequence comes from Upupa epops, assembly GCA_013397515.1. Lineage (NCBI taxonomy): Eukaryota > Metazoa > Chordata > Aves > Bucerotiformes > Upupidae > Upupa > Upupa epops. The sequence goes on along the minus strand of VZRI01011114.1, from coordinate 135,029 downwards.
TCTCTCTGGTCCGGCTGCAAATCTCCCACTTGCCCTTCCTCAGCTGTAGCTCCGCAAAAGCTTCACCACCAAAGCCTGAGCTTGTTCCCACTATGATGAGAACATTAGTGGCCCTCAGCCTTAGTAGCCTTTAATGTGAAATCACAGGAAGGCAAACAGGCCCATCTGATGCAACAAAGTGACAGAAAAATGCAGAGACGGAGAAGACCTCAGTAAAGTTTTCTTTGTGATCATTGTTTAACACTGAAAGCAATTAAATATTAATGAAAGTATGCTACTTTCATTTTGTGAGCAATTTAATTCAATTAAAAATAAATGGATCTCCCTGGCTCAGTGGATATACTGATATTCAGCACTGCCCTTAACTTAGTTTCAACAGCATTTAACTCCAGCACAGCACAAAGTAGAGCAACTGAAACATAGCCCCCAGCTAAACATCGTTAACTCTTTGAGTCCCAGCGGCATAATTCTGTCACCCTGCTGAAGCAACACGGCCTCTCCCAGGGAGTATTGGCTGTGCTGCTTAACTTGCAGGAGCAGCAATTTACACCCAGTGTGTTAGCAAAGATATCTTGCACTGGGGCACCGTTTTCTTGAAAGGAAGACATTTCAGAATGACTTAGCAGGCCTGCATGGGTCTGAATCTACTAGCATGCCGTGATCTGGTTAAGTAATATATCTGGGAACTTCGTGCCACTTAATGTAGAGCTATTCTTTTATTGCACTGAAAGGGGTGTTTTAGATTCCCTCTGAGCCCATAGGCCATGTCTTTCTGATAATAAGAGTGTTATCAATGCTTTAATATTGAACTCAAATCTCTGTGTGAGAGCGCATCTAAGAGCTATTACTCAGCGCTGAAAGCAAAACCCAACTGTTCTGAATGGGGAGGAAAATGCCAATCTGTTGACAAAAAGTTAAACAGAAGTGAAATCTAAACTCTGGCCAACATTTTACAGCCTTAACGCATTGTTAACTTTTCATCTTATCTGTCAGGAATAGGAAACTAATGTTTAAAAACAATGTATTGCTTTTACGGGCAAGGTCAGCATTTGTTAGGTTTCAGGGTTATGCTGAGCATAGTTAGCCAGGATTGCAGAGAAAGAATTGCTCCAGCACCTATGAGCTGAGAGCTCCCGAAAGTTAAAATGCACACGCTACTTTCACCCCCATTTTTTTCCTACACAGGCAATGCTCTGCTCCCACTTTTTCTGTCCAGCCTCTGTTTTCACATGCAATGGTGCTACTGGTGGCTGGAGGTTAACATTATTCAGAAGGTGCTGATGAATGAAGAAACCCTAGGTCAAAGAAGCCATTGCAGCATTTTGCTTTTGGGGGAGCTCAGGTTCAGGGTCACTCTGCTCTCTTCCAAGGGCGAGGTCCAAACTTGTGCGCCTGCCCCTTGGACAATGCCAGGCTTTGTTCAAGCAGCAAAGCATCCTTGCTCAGCCATGCAGTTCCCAAGGAGCTGGGCAGGTAAGATAATACAGGGGAAGTGGAACAGAGAGTCATTCTCTCTGAGAGAGAGACAGAAATCTCGTTCAGCAAACATGGCTCAAGGATGTTTTCCCTATATGCTTTTATATTAAATAACCTCACCTTGTACAATGAGAAAGCATTTGATCCATGGGGCAGTTGTTTGGACTAGCAGATCACAATGGCGTTAGAAATCCATCTGCAATGTTCACTGTGCAGCAAACAGGGCAGCAAGGGAAAAAGATCTGTGTTCCATAGAAAACAAAAAAGCTTCCAAACTTGCGCTGTGTGTGCTGCCACATTCATCTATCTGCTGACAGGTAAAGCCCCTCTCATTCCTTAGCAGCAAACACTCAGGTGAGCAAGACTCGCCTTTTTGTGCAGGCAGTGAAAAACATGATGAATGCCAGTGCAAGTGAACTTTTTGGCAATCCTAAGAAAGGAGGAAAATTATTTCTCCCATCACTACGAATAGTCATGGAAAATACACTGATAAGCAAAATATCGTCACGTGAAAAAAAGGCACCACAGTACAACTTAGGTGACCAGTCACATCGAAGAGCTTATAAATGATAAATACTCAGAAATTACTGGCTTCTGAACATGTTGTAGACTCAATTTGCATCCAAATACTAAAACTTAAAATACAGTCACAAAAGCCAAACAAAACTCAAAAAACACAATAGGTCTCATTATTTCAGCTGCAGGATTTGAGATGAATTAGGTGAGGTATGTTTTGTACCTTCTGCCTCACATGGAGGCTTCCCAGCTTAGTTTAATCTCTCCAAGAAAATGAGACCCCCTCAAGGATTGTTAGGGCTATTTACACAGTTCTTAACTGGAAAAAATTAGATCTATCAAAATGAATAAATAAATAAACTGATGTGATACATGAATTGAGACATCATGTTTAAAATCAGTTTCTAAGTTTGCTACTGACATGAACCTCCCAGGGTGGCTTCTTCAAAGAAATATCCATGGGGAGAAAAAGAAACGAAAATTGGGGGGGGGTGGGAATTCAAAAAATGTCAAAAGATGGTAAGTGTTAAGACTAGGGTTCAAGACAAATCAAAGATACCAGAGTCAAACAAAACGTAAACATAGCTCAGTACCTCCTTACTAAAGGACCTACAGTTCAGTCTCAGCTCTCCGAGGGTGGCTATATTTCTGATCTTTTGCTCAGTATTTGTAAAATAAAGGTAATGGCACCGTGTTTTTCCTCCAAGTTACTGGTTCTGCTTCAATGAGTATGGGTTCTCTCTTACTGTGGATGTACACTTGGTTATTCAGTGAGAGACAGGAACTCTTGTCACATGGGACTAGAGGAGCATTTACAATCACAGCGAACACCCTGGCATGCAGGTGCAGCTACTCATGGACAGCCAGTTCCTGCCATTCACATACACATGTTCCTCTGAATGGCAGCTTCTACCTCCCCACCCATCCCAAAATAACCTCTCTCTGATTAGCACAGCCCCTGTACCAGCCACAGTTTCCAGTGGTGAACCACTTCTTGGAAAGCATGCCCTGGCTTCTAGAAAGGAGAGGCTGGAAATGGATATTGCAGTAGAGGCTATAAATTGCCGAGTGATCAATTTAACTGATGCACATGAAAGGAAAACATGAAGTGTCTTCCAGTGACTTTTCTCGGATGGTGCTTCTTTTATTGCTGTTTAAGTCTAACTCTCTGACACCTTCCCACATGGGCCAGCACAGACATCAGACACCACCCAGTACTCTAATACAACATTTCTGTTTTCCATCAGTCCTTTGCTTCAGCAATAGCACTGCCCATTCCTTCTGCTTACCTCAGCAAGGCATACATGGCACATCCATTGGTCAACTACCTCTTTCTAATCTTCTTTTTTGCCACAATAGGAAAGACAAGAAACAAGATTTTCAAACACACCTTCGTGACACTATCAGCTCAGCAAGGAGTTGCTCCAAAAGAAGGTTAAGCTGATCCCCTTAAACATGGAAAGTAGAACTGAAGACCAACCCAGAAGAAAACATTCTGTGGTCAGTGACACCACAGCTGAAGTTCTCAGCTGCAGAAGTCTCAGAGGCACAATTGACTTCAGCTGAGGAATCATGTGCGCCAGCCTAAAGGAAAAGTCAGTCTTGCATCTGCAGCATGCACTCTGCATTACTTCTAAGATAGGTATTTCTGAGCAAGATGAAAGTCTGAGTGAACTGTCAAATTCCAGCCTCATTGAGTAGAGTTGAATAACTGAAAAACATTTGCTCAGGGTATTCACCAGGGCTGCAAATCATAGAACTCTTTCTCGAGTCTTCATCCCATCTTCAGCAGTGTACTTAAACACTAATTTACAAATTTACAATAGCACGTGAATAATAGGATACGAACACCATAACCCTGTTAGCAATTAAACACGGCCTGCAGTGGTACCACTTTGGGCTCTGATCTTGACAGCTTGCACAACTTAACAGAAGATTTGACTCCAGTCACAACTTGGACAAAAAATCCCTATAGAATATAGAGGCTACAGAAGAGTTTTACATGTTTCAAAAGGACAAAATCATATAGGACTTTCTACTGTTTGCAGAGCATTGTGATGGCTTTGTAAGTCCTTCTTAGGGCAAGGACATTATCTGCCACATTCCTGTTCAGTCATGCTAAGATTTCCCACTTCTCTAAATTCCCCTCTATGACATTGAGATGTTCAGTGTTAAATTATCAGGTACTGTGGTTGTATAATATCGAATAGTTGCTGCTTTTTACTTCAAAGGTAACTGCATTTTAAAAGTGGGAAAATAATTTCCTGTAGATGTAAATGGCAAACTGCTTGAGATCCTCTGAGATGACATATGCCTAAAAAACTACTATTGCCATACTACTAGAGTTCAGATAATTATATGAAGCAGAGATGGGGGGAAATATCTTTGGTTATCTAGTAAAATATCTCTTCCCAGCAAAACCACAACTTAAACATTATCTGCAGTGCTGCACCTTTATACAATCTGACAACTGGAAGTGATCTTCCCTCCAAACAGCCCCTTCAGAAGCTTTTGAGTTTCAGGTCTGTTCCCTCAAAGATTTTTTCAATGGGAGACGTGACACTCAAACCTTTTCCCTTATTGACAGCGATTACTCTTTTTTCCCCTCCTTCCCTATCCTGAGCTTGTGGTTAAAACTCACTGTGATTGCTCTAGGGAAATTCTGTTTCCTACTGACATTCACCAGTTGACAAAAAGGTTGGGTCAGGTGTTGATACCCAGGTCTGTTCATATTTTAGGTATTATTGTTATTATTGCAGGTAGCTGAAGGTCAGCAAATTTCAAGGGGTTATAAGAAAACTGGTCCCTTAATTATCTACAGTTGTTCTCAGAGTTTTAAAGAGGCAGGTAAATTTTATTCCCTATCCTGTGCTTCTCCCGGTCAAACTCAGGGCTTCCTATTTTTTGCAACCAAAAAATTGTGAATTAGCAGCAAGTGGGCTTGTGAACCCAGCAAGGTGATAGTCACCAGCATCTCAGAAGGGTAAAGTGTTCAATGAGTTTTTGATATTTACCACCAGATTTCTTCTCTGAAGCCATCAGATCAATCCCCATTCACTAAATCTTCTTAAAACCTCAACCGAGAGCTGCTTTCAAGCCTTGAAAGTAAAAGCTATCCACTTTCTGGGTTTTTTCTTTCCTTGTCCAGAAAACAGTCCAAGAGAAGCTTCTTAAATCATTGAGAAACTTCACTTGGGATTACAGTATCAGCCTGTGGATCTGACCAGAGCGGAGTAAAATTACATTTCAAAACAACATTTTAACTACTAAAATCACCATTTCTGACTCTATTTGATTTTCTTTTAAGCTCAAAACCCTCGCCGCAACTGCAAAGTTGCCGTCTTAAGTGTAAATCTAATCTGAATATTTTCCAATAGAGAGAAGAAGGGGAAATGTTAAAAAACCCCGAACAACTTTCTAAATCAAGCAGGCAGCTTTGAAAGCGGTCCCACGGGCGGGCTATGCCGCTGTGCTTTGCAGAAAGCAGAGACCCCACTGACACCCAGCGGCGGCTGCCGAGAGAGCAGCGCCCGCTCCGTCTTTAAGGGTTTTAAGGTCCCTTCCAACCCAAACCGTTCTATGATTCCACGACTCTATCTATGTACCAGGTACTTTACAAACCTTAGAGTGTCCATCAGTAAGAACTAACCAGCCTTTCATGCTCAACAAGACAAAATACACAGTAACACACACGCACATGCCCAAAGGACCTTCCAGTATTTCCCTCCCTAAAGTCTTAATTTTAAAAGGGTTTGCTGCCCCAGAGAGAAGCAGCAGCCTTTTTAGCGCGTGCAAATCACATACACCAGCTGCCCACACCATAGAAAAACAGGGCCTGCAGTTGCAGAATACATTGCTTTTCTCCTCACCCAGGTGTGCTCGCCCACGATTACGAGGGTTCAGGTATGTGGGGGAAGCATTTATTGATTGTCTGATAAAACAGTTAGTTGTAGGAAATGGAAAAAGGAGAAGAACAACGCAGGAGGCAGTGGCCAATGGAGGGAAAAATATTTAAAATTAAATCAAATATTCAACCCCCATCTCTTTGATTACAATAAAAAACGAAGCAAAATAGTTGCATGTGGCAGATCATACAACCACAGACTGGTTTAGGTTGAAAGGGACCTCAGAGCTCATCTAGTTCCAAGCCTCTGCCATGGGCTGGGACATCTCTCACCAGATCAAGTTTCCCAGAACCCCATCCAACCCGGCCTTGAACACTTCCAGAGATGAAGTAGCCACAACCTCCCTGGGCAACCTGTTCCAGTGACTCTGTACCCCCATAGGGAGGAACTTCCTCCTAAGATCTTCCTAAGATAGATGAAATAGCCACAGAAGTTGATTATCCAATGCCTTAAAATAACCCAGTATATAAAGTATTTTCCTTAGCCTTTAGTGTGAGACACCTGAGCTGCTCCACTGAACTTTCGTAACCTGTGAGGATGTCCTGATTAAAGGATTGTGTCTGTGTCAATGTGAGTTAAAAAAGACAGCGGACTCCTGGAGGTGCAGGACTGGATGGACAGTGAAGCACACATTGGTACATCTCCAGCAAAGACAAAATGCAGCTCCAGCATGAAGATGGGAGGAACTGTGCTTGTGTCCAAGACTAACAGCCCTGTTCTGCACCAGAGTTTCCAAATGCCTCACAGACATCAATGGAATGAGTGAAAAATGAGTCGCTCTGCACAAACTCTTAGTTCTGGCTTCCAAACTCTGCAACCTGTAGGGCAGGATGAGGACTTTCCTACCTTATTTTAGATATGGGAGTGTTGAGTAGAAATGATGCAGTTTTCATTTCAGCTGCAGTTGGATGCACAAGATAAGCAGTAGCATTGTGGGGTGCTGGTTTGAAAAAGAGCTGTGTGATCCTGACTTGCAACAGGTTTGCAGGCAGGTCTCTTCAGTTGTTGTTGTGCCTGGCACCCTGCAGTTGCTGGGCACTTAACCCAGCACAGTGGAGTATCCTTACAGTGAGTGGAGATAACCTGTTAGCAGCTGGAAGTGCCAAGTGTCCCAGACGAGGCTGGGCTGGTCCAGTGCAGCCCAAAAGACAGCAGAAACACGCGCTACTCACAGTGTGCATTTGATTTCCTTGCGTGGGTTTTTGGCTTTAGATGTTAGTGTCAACTATTGCAACCATAAGGGAAGGAGATTTGTTCCTCTCCCTAGATCTAGAGTGACAGCCCCATGTGTGACACTAACCTTTTGAGCCAGTCTTCCAGCATCACAAGAGAATCTGGAGACAGCACAACCCAGAACTTTTAATAGAAAATCATGTAAAAAAATGTGAGATGAGGCCCTAAGTTAAAAAGAATGAATTATTTTGCCTTCTTTTAGAAAAGAATTACCTTGTTCTCTTCTTTAGAAATTTGCATTTGAATAGGTGGATCTGTTCTTTACATTACTTTTGAAAGCCTGCATTTCCCAAATTCCTATTACACCACCAGGCTTCAAGGACAGGAGGGAAGCCAAAACAATTCCATCTAATGCAAACATGGATCACTGGAATGATGTTCTCATTTTTGAAAAATGCAGTGGGAGCAAAGGCCAGGTTTGCTAGCACCTACTCTGCAAGCCATTGCTTCCTCGGCTTGCTGCTTGCCGAGAAAAAAATGCTCTCCAAAAGGATAGGGCAGAAGTTACTGGAATGTCACAGCCTGCAAAGAGAGCTGAGGAAAGTGCTACTGTTCAGGGAAGCACAACCACAGAAGCTGTAAAGAGTGTCATGCGGTGTTGCACAGAGAGATCAAGCACACTGATGGCTGCAGGCCCTTTTCCACCAGTCTCCACTTAGTCAGCATTCTTGTCTCTATCTGTGGAGTCCATCTTCAAGACACAAAGAGGACAGAGTTTTAATACCTCATATGTTAGCAGAGCTGTGATTTGAGCTATGACTATCCCCAGGCAAATCCAAGTTTCCAAATGTTCCAGGTATGGTTCCAGGAGGCATCTTCAGTTCCAGGAAGCAGATCTCAGCACTAGCAAAGGCAGTGTCCAAAGTGTTTCTTCCTTAGAGTCTCAATGTAAATTTCATGTGAACCTGAACTGTTCTTCCAACCAATGGATGCAACAAAATCCTGAGGTGTACTGATGAGCCGAATGTTGTCCCTGTGTGCATATAAATGCATGTATGTATAATGTATGGATATGTCTACAAATTAAAAGAGATGCATACATATATAGAAATGAAATACATTGTCTCTCCCTCTGCTTCCAACAGTTTGGGGGATCTGAGGAGCAAGTCAAACACAAAGTGAGACACCTCAGAGCATGCTGCTGATGCTCCATTGCTGCACTCATTACATGGCAGGTGCTGTACTTAGGGTGGTTTGGGAGGAGGAGGTCTAATAGAGAGAAAAAGTACAGAGTAGAGTTAAGAAGCATTTTTTTTCCTTCTAACTGCTGTCCTTTTATCTTCTCTCCTTCTCATGTTTCTGGGCTTTTTTTCTTCTTCTTCTTCCTTCTCCTTCATCCTGTGGAAGTGGCACTGAATGCTGATGAGATAATAAATGGTCCAATCCCAGGCAATCACTTTCAGGTAATTAGTTCAACTATTAAACTTTTAAGAGTCTTTTTTTTTTCACCTGCCCAGCCAGAAACCTAGTGTGGTTAGTCACTCCACCACTGGTGAGCAGTCTTTGGTGAAGGGACACTCAGAAGTTCATGTTCTTGGGCTGCTGGAAACACTCTGCAGTCTCTGGTTAAGCCTAGCCCTGACCTAGATATTTAGCATTTGCTTTACTTTTTAAGAAATACCTTACTTGTGCCAAAAGCCAAGAGTCAGAACTCAGTAGGACTAAATGTGGGATTTGTTGTAAGCTTCCGTGCACAATCACACCCACAATCCCAGATCGGTTCAAACCAATTGGAATAGCATTCCTTCAGGGAACTTGGGGCAGGTGCTCTTTTTCTCATTCAGAATAAACATTTCAAAATTTCCCTTGGAAACGAAGTTTGGAGAGGGAAATTATGGCATTTGGTTTAATGAACCTGACAGCAGAGCTTCCAGCTTCCCCCTTTCCCAGGATGCTCAGCCTCTTCATCCTGTAAGCTCATGGTGCCAGAGCACACGGGGTTCCCAGTTGCACATCCAGGAGCTGGGTTTTGGTGAGCACTGGGCAGCTCCCAGCCACAAGATGGAAAGCCTATAACCCTGAGGGTTACTGATCCTGGAGCAGGCTGCCTTGGAGCTTTAGACCCAAGTGCTCCAACTCCAAAACAGTCCAAGTGATATAGAAGCCCTGGATCTGTGGGCTCTGGAAGCTCACCCAGTGAAGTGAGTGAAAGCCTTACTGGCAGGTGGACAGGCTTCCAGGGGAACCTTTGCCTGCATGTGGCTGGCAGGTCCCCAAACGTCCCTAGTTCCAAGAAACACTCTCGTTCCAACAAACTGGCATTTTCCAACAAAGATCTCTTCCATCTGAGAATTCCTGCCCAGATTTGGTGTACCCTCAGAGTTTCAGGGGTGACCTCTGAGGAGATTTGGGCTTTTGGATGTGTGATAATCTTCTTTGTGGCAGAACACAAGATAACCAGGTTTGTGGATGGGGAGAAACTCAGCGTAGTGAGTTATGGGGGCTTTGTACCCTCCCCTTAACACAGGTCAGCATCAAATGCAGAAGATAGGCTTAAATATGCCAACCACTTGTCTGCTTTCTTTTGGAAATTAATATTTGATTCTTGTTAGATTAAAAAATGAAGTCAAGCATCCTAGAAACACACAGAATTTAAGACACCTCTGTACTTCGTGAAGTGGCAAAGGAAGCCACATTTCTTCCTCCACACAGATCATATTCCTAAAGTTGTTCTTTAAATCTTTTAGTTTATAGTCTCACTCTGTTTTGTTTTTTTCCTTTTTCTCCTCTCAAAGTCACCTTGGGTGACAGATGTCACCAGGCCTCAAAAGAGCCTCTTGGATAAATCGGTAAATAATATTCATGAACTAGTGCGTGCTAGCATCTCCCGCTTTTCTTTTTATCTGTCCTAACAATACCAAATTCCTCATCCCTGAGACTCACATAAAGCCCGTGACAGAGGGTTCACATTCAAACTCCAATCAGCAATTCACAAACGAACACAGAATGATCCAGCTGATTTCACTGGGGACCTCCATATGGTGATGAAATTTATTCTGAACCATGGTTAGGTTTCATAGTTGCGGGCACCATACACAAACCCTGAGAGAAATGGAGATTTTCAAACTGAGCTGGGCTTAAAAAATGGCTCCATCAGAAATAAATGGGTGACGTTTGACCTCAAAATCTCAGTCATCCTAGAAGTCAGGCAGAGTCCTCTATCCCACACAATTATTTCTCAACCAAAACAAGAAAAAACAAGGCTCTTTCAGCCTTTTGACTCTACAACAATTTCCCAAGGCATCCTTTTCTCAGACAGTGCTTTTGCTGTTATATCCTGGAGGTGGACATGTCTTCCCCAGCTGTAATATTTTGAGTCTATAAATCATTCCATTGGATTTGATTTTGAAAAAGCTGTAATAGGGAATTCATATTCCCTAACTCTTCGGAACACGTAACAAATAGACATTTTTATAGTATAGTATAGGTGTGAAGTTTGTGAGAGTTGTCTGCAAAAGAAAATAACACTCCAGATATATTCCATTTTTTACTCCCTATGGTTTGACTTCTTTTTTTCTTTCATTTTTGCTTGTTTAAGTACAGGACTGGAGTTGTTTTCTCCTCTGTTTTTCCCTTCAGACAGCATATTTTCCTGGTGGAACTCCCCTCCCCCCAATACACAATGTGCTTTTCTGGTTTACCAGCTCTAGCATTTTCTCAACAATCATGTGAGCAAGAGCAAGGACTGAATATTTTTAGATGCTAGAACTAAGCAGATGGCAAAGGATGTAGAAGATCAATACCTCTAGTTTTTGTAAAGTTTATAGCTCTGCTTGTTTCAGTGTATTTCCAAATGCAATGAGAAGAAAATAAAACTTGGGAGAATGAAAGAGGAGAGAACTGCCCTGACCTGGGTACCCGTATGAGAACATTTTTCAAGCCGTTCTTTGAAAGCAAGCCATGCACTTGCTCCAGCTTTAATTGTGAGCTCTCCCTTTGTTAATTTAATTGTGCTCATGTTGCTGTTTGGTAAAAGGTCTTGGACAGATGTGTGCTCATCTGACATTCTTCCAAGCATGTCTGCATGGTCAAACTTGAAAGGTTTTTGGGAGCTGAAAGTCATCCCATCAGGAACCAGAAACAACACCATCTGCTTTAGGTGACTAAGCACATGTCAAGAATAGCCGTCTCCCTCCTGGGCTCAAGCCTCCATGCCCCCTTGGGCTTTCCTGTGGAGCAGCTGCCCTTCAGAGGTGCAGAGGAAGGGGAAACCATAAATAAAGTTCTGACCACAACACAGTTTTCACTACCACTTCAGAGGCCTGACTGCTTAACTGGAAACAGGGTGGAATCAGGCAGTTGCTGTAAAGCCGCAGTGCTGGAAATGGGTTCTCCTAGCCCAAAGCTGGGGCATTTAACTGGAGAAGCCTGTGTCTTGTTTAGTGACCATTAGTAATTCTTTCCACCCTTCTTTGCCTCCACTTTTCAGCAGCAGAATGGGGTAGCACAACCTCATTTCTGCATTTCCTTTCCTTTGCAAATAGCAAGGCTGGCAGGGTGGGTGGGGAGTCTGTGGCCCTGCAACAAGTGGGAAGGTGCATTGCTATCAGCCTGCAAGCAGAAAGTCAGTGACTAGACTAGTAGTTGACAGAGATTGGAAGAGCCAAACGAAACTCCCCCAAAGGTCATTAAAGCAGAGTTCACATTAGTGATCATGTTCCTGGACACTACCTGGAGGGGTTGTGGAGCTACAGAGCAGGAACATCTCGCCCTTCAGCAGTATCTGCTCAAGCGTGGGATGAACAGCTAAATGCCAGAAACAAAAAGACTGGTAGGAAAGCAGATCCTGCTGTAGCTTTTCATCCACGGCTGCAGACTCTTCCAGTCCCATGGATTCTGTTTGTCAGTGGTGATGTCCACACTCTGCTGACAAAGAGGAACTCTCATGCATTTCCCTGAACCTGAAATAGAGCAGTCCCTACAACTGGGGAATGAGGATGGGGCCAAAGAAACCAAAATATGTTTTGATGCTTTGTTTATAGATGATATCAGGCAGCTGTGATTTACATGGTATTTTTAGAGCTTGTGACATCCTCAGGCCTTTTGTGCTGGCTACTGGCAAGTCAAGCACCACACAGCTGCCATCTTGTACTCAGTAAGAGCCAGGGGACTGGAGGGGCTAGGACCAGCAAGGCTTCTCAACTGTGCAAGAGGTCAGGAGGAGACACACAGGGTAGGGTGGTGACACTCTTCTCACATCCGCTTTAAAGAGCTTCTGTGGGGTTTCCAACTTCCATCCAGATCCTGACCACCCATAAGAGTGCCCACTAAGTGTCTCGGTGCTGTCTCAAACAGCTGTCTCTTCTGCCAGAGCAGTGTCAGCCTTGGACCTGGGCCAGCATCTATGTGTAGACACTGTTCCATCCTCCAACCTTCTGGACCCTAGGCAAAAGAGCTACTAAATGAGCCATACTGACACCAATACTGCAATCAATTTGTTAATAAGGATCACAGACAGGCACTGCTGCTGGGAGGAGGAGTAGAGGGGAAAGAAGATCATTATTTTTAATTTAAATAAATCAATATGTTAATAGGGGAAAGGATGCACCCTGAACAAGGATGGTGGAAGGAGGAAGGCAAATGAGTACAGCTCATTTTTTTGGGGGTGGGGAGGGGGTTTGCCATGTAGTTTGTCATTAGACTGGGTTCAAAAAGAAAAAAAAAGGACAATTATTTAATATATAAAGAGTGGGAGTAGACAACTTTAAAAGTCCAGTATTAGCAAATAACTAATTATACCCGTCTGAGAGTCAGAAACATGCCTGGCTCTTTTCTTTCTTTAAAACAAATTAAAGAAAAAGGAAAGCTTGATTCCCAGGAGGGCTTATGTAAGGCCTCTCATCTCTAATACACATCTAAAGGCACAGAGAAAATATCTTTTATCACTTAAATCTCCCTGAAATTTAAGACCAGCTGGGAATTTTTTTATGTGAATATGATTCATTAAATTCATATCATTCTAAAGAAACCTTCCTGCCGGTTTATCTTTGCCACTGCAGTCATCTCTCCAGAAAAGCACAGCTTCCTGAATGTTGTCAACCAGGACAGCTCAGTTTTTGGCTGAAGGTTAGATTTCATTTGGAATCTATGGAACTGGCCCCACTTTCTTTTTCTTTATGGGGAGCTGGTATGTGCAAATCATTCTGGAAGTCAACTTTTCCCCCCTCTGCTGCTGAGACAATAGGAAAATCCTGCACCGCTGTAACACTTCCAGCCATTAGCCTCCTCCGTTCTGAGTGCTGCTGTGGTTGTATTTTCATGGTATGTTTTAATATTTATGCATTGTATTTATGCATCGAGGGTTTAGCATCTTTGATCAAATATAGGTACAAGAGCTCTGAAGGCTCATCTCGGAGATCAGCCGCATTCAGCTTCTGCTGGGATCAAATGCACTAAGTTTGTATTTCAGCGATCTTTAGAGATGCTCTACAGTGCAGTGATGTACAAGCTGATAAATAGAGCATTGCATCAGAGTTAATATCCTGGCATAGCATGCAGCCGCAGAAGTGCTCTGAGCAACAGTCTGCAGAATTTTAGCAGGGAGCAAAATGTATATTTTGCATAATGAGCTCCTGCACATATACAGCCACAAAAAGTACTAGGGAGACTGTCCATCTTAAGCGCAAGGAGAAAAACAAAGGGAAGTTGACAAGGCAAGATTGCTTCTTGCCAGATCTGTCTCGCAGCCTGATGCAGAGGGTGGGTGCAATAGTTCCAAGGGCAATAGTTTGAAAAGCAGAGCTGAGCCAGGGCACCCAGGCAGTCAGGAGCGAGAGGCTTTGGGAAGAGGTCAGGCAGAGGGCAGGGTGGATCGAGTTCAGGGGCGGCTGTGGAAGAAAGGACGTACGGCCCCAACAGATGCTCGCCACGTTGTTGTGCATGCTGTCGGAGGGCACGTGAGTGCCATGGTGATGGTGTGCGCTGACATCCCGAATAAAGGAGCCCCGAGATTGAGGGGCTCTGTGGAGGGGAAAGGGGCTCCGTCCCAGCCACAAGCACTTTGCATCAGACTGCACCTAGCACCTGTGAAATTAAAATTGACTGCAAATGATTGTAGAGAAGTAAACCTGGAACTCCCTGAATTTGTCCCAGTGTAGAAGAGCAGTTTTCACCCTGGGATTTTTCTTTTCTCTGTCCCATTAAGCAGACACAGCTCTGCATTTTGAACAGCACCGTAGGACGTGTCTGAGAGTGGGAAACTGCCCACAGACTCCCTGTTTTGAAAGCTTCTTTCCCCGAGCAGGTACCCTGCTAAATCCAGCTTTCATGTTCCCCTGGGTGAAACTATCACCTTTCCTGTTTCCTGTTTTGCCCTGCCGAAGCTCACAACTTCCCTGCATTTTACTTATTACTCAAACATTTACAGTTCTATTTCTAAGGTTTAGAAAATTCCACTCAAATGCTGTTAGTGAAGTAAGTATTACCTGGTTTAGACATGAACACATACATTAGATTCAAATTAGGACTTTAACCACATTTCCAAAATCCTCACAGACCTCCACTACCATGAACACAGTGAATGTGATTAAAAGTATCGGCTCCTCTCACCAGATTCCTGTGGGAGTATCAGATCTAAACCCGATTATTTGACTAAACCCCTGCTTTTCAATTCCGCCCAAGTTAGCAGTCGGGATCCTGTGGCTACAATTGAAGCTATCGTCAGTATTTAGGGGCCAGACTCGTACAAGAATATCCAGCGAGAGTTCAAGCCACAGATTTACTTTGGCTTTGCAGCTCCTGAACGCGATGCAGCTCTCTGCCGATCTCCAAACACAGCCAGTAACGTAAGCGAGCAACCTCCACTAAATATTCATAAACAATTTTTAAAAGCCTGGTGAAACAAGAAATATTCTCCTGGTAGAATAGTTCTCAAATGAAAAAAATCTCCTTTATTTATTGAAAATAGATTTTGCTTAAGAACTTCATGCTATCATCACAAGCATGGTTTTACCAGTAAGCAATATTTTGCTGCTGCCTTCAGACCAGCAATTAGCACAGCTAACACAGTACAGGCACCAGCTGATTCATCTGCACAAAGGGAATTTGCATTTCTCTGTAGATACCTTACGTTAAAGATACGCAATCTCATACAGTAATTAACACTATATAAACAAACTGTAATTCTAAGGTCTTCAGAGCAGTGGCCTCCTGTTTTTACAGAGTACCTGCACAAAAGCTTTTAGGCTGTTTAAAATGTTCTGAGCCTCTTACTCAGAGCTTTTGACTATCCTTATGATATAATTATCAAATGGTTACATATATAATGTACACTGCATAACTTACATATACTAGTAATGTGTTAATTATAATTAATAATGTATTAATAATACTAATGTAAACACTAAAATATATTTACTACATATTGACAGATATTATTATTATACTTTATAGGTTATATATCTTAAATGTAATATATTACATATTTCACAATGTGTAAATATATACATATATATGTTCTTACATGTATATAGCCAACATTTGCATGTCTCCACATAGGATCAGACACATCCATACATGCACTTACGTGTGTATTGTGCATCCATAGCATACTATTAATGCACAACTGTATTTGGGACTGATGGTCTTTTAAGGGTATGATTTAAAGGAATTTCCTTAAGGCATATTCAGTAACTGCAT
Organism: Upupa epops; assembly: GCA_013397515.1. Taxonomy (NCBI): domain Eukaryota; kingdom Metazoa; phylum Chordata; class Aves; order Bucerotiformes; family Upupidae; genus Upupa; species Upupa epops. Next base: position 119,262 of record VZRI01011114.1, on the reverse strand, counting down.
AAATAAAATAGGATATGGAAGTCTGCATTGGTTTCAGGTGCTTTCTGTTAAGAGAAGTACTATGAAAAAAAGTATTAGTAGCTGAACCTAATTATTGGTGGTGAAAGTAATTTCATTTCAAACATCCCATTACCTAAAATCCATACAAAGAAATTATTGGCTGCTTGCACCAATCCTCATTATAAAAACTGGTGAAATCCCTTTGCAAAAGAAGGGAGGACTTCAGCTTAAACCTTAAGTACTTCAATAAAAATATAAGATCAGTTTCATCCCAAAGTACAAATCCCAATCTCTATCTGAAACTGCCTGACCCTAAAATATATTCAGAGCTTGTTCTAATCACAGGAGATGTATTCTGAATAGGACAGCCCTCTATCATCTGCTAAGTCTCTTTAAGTCATCGTTTTCACTGTATCTGAAAAATTAATTCCTTTTCAGAAATATTCTCATCTTCTACTAAAAGAAAAAAAAAAAAAAAAGCTTTTTTGATGTAGAGTGACAGGATTATGAAGTGACCCTCCAGGTCAGAAGGAGACTTTTCCTTTTCTCATCAAGGAAATCAATTTCTAAGTCCAAGTCTCTTAAAATAATATATTCTTGTGGCACGCATACAGCTTTTTTTGATCTGCTATGAAAAGAATAAGAGGTAAAGAGGATCAGGGGTGGCGATGGAATATTATAATCTGCCACACTCACACATCAGCCTTTCACTAAGTAATTCCAGATAAATTGAGGATTTACATATTTAAGATTAAATGGGGAAAGAGTAGCGATGCATAAATAGAAGAATACAAAGATACCATTTAGGGAAGTTAACTCTTAAAAACTTAATGTTACTTGATGTTTGATACCCTTTCCCTGTCCCACCCCATCTTTTTTAAAGCACATCATGTTTATTAGGAAATAACTGGGATAATCTCTTTTAGATCAACCGAGCACAAACACAGATGCCTTAGGGTTTCTTTCCTCCATCCCTCCCACCCTCACTGCCGAAAAAATACCAATTACCATGACAAGAAACAGTTAAATGCCTCCAAAGACACATACATGCAGCAGATGGAAAACAGGAGGAAACCAGCTGGAAGTGTGTTTCCCTTAGAACTGTTTTTAACAGCCTGTGCACAAATAATGTCTCACTAATACGCAGATAAAAATAAAACATAAATATTTAAAAGGTGACTGGTCAAAGTGACAAGATGGCATTTGATATGGGAACTTTCCCTTTTCTATTCCCTTCTGTGTCCATACTCCAGATAATGGTTCAGAGACACTAAACCAGGTCTCTGATTTGGAGAAGACAACGTTAACGTGAAAACTGTGGTAATGGCTGTAACCTTTTGGTACCATTATCTGCAGGCACATGGGCTCGCCTTGCTTTTTATTACTCACCTGTGCAGTATCAATTTTTATGTTGAGCTTCCTGTGGGGAAGGTTACAGCACTGCCTCCTAGTGCTGTCTACCCCAGCTGAGCTCCAGGAGCAGTTGTTCACACCTGTGCAAGACAAGGAGGCCAACCCTTTACAAAATTCCTTCTGCTCCACGGTGCTCCACCAGAAGCACTGTAAAGGAACTCTTTTTTCCAGTAAATATGAAGCATTTTCTGATTGTCAGGATGTTGTTAAGGCGTCCGACATAGTAATGTGAGATCCCCATGATGCATGTTTGCCGCCAAATATCTTGGCCTGACCACCCCCAACCAGCATCCACATAGAATCCACACTCTCCAGTACCCCTGTGGGAGAGCAAGATCCATGTTGACGAGCAGAGATGGAAATACTCATGTCCCTTCCTAGCTGAGGCAATGCTCGAAAGGGTAGGAGAAAGCTCAGGCATCACTTGTAAGAAATAAGGGACGTCCTTTGCCAAGGCAAAGGAAGCTGCAGCAAGTAGGGGAGATGGGAAGCCTATAGCTCTTCCCTACAATTCTCCAAAGCAGAAGTATTTGTGATATATCCTACTTGTCCTATCTTTGATCTTAATAACTGCATTATCAGCTACAAGATTCTGAAACAGAGTAGATGGGTTGGCTGTCACTTATTTAGATTGCTTCCCTTACAGTCCCTTCTCCATTGAGTCTCATTAGGCAGGCCTCTCACACTCACCAGGAATTCAGCAAAGCAGATCCTTAGCCAGTGTTAATTGCTTTAAGTCCATTTACTTCAAAGAAGCTGCTCTAACTTACAGTGCCCAGAAATTCGACCTAGTTTCATTCTTCCTCATAATGTGGTCTCTTGCTGTAGAGGAGCAGATGCTAGGTCTGAAGTTTTAAGTCATTCCACACAGTTTTGAGAATCTAAGAAATCTGGATTTTTGGGAGCAAATAAATCTTGAGCATGAATTCTCACTCCAAAGAAAGAAGTTGGAATCTTCAGAGCATAATGCAGAAAAGTAACATTATGCCAGCTGAACATGACCCAGCAGTGCAGTGTGCCCAGGTGGCCAAGGCAGCCAATGGCTGTATCAGGAACAGTGTTACCAGCAGGAGTAGGAAGGTGATCATGCCCCTATAGTCTGCACTTGTGAGACTGCACTTTTTGGGCACCACAGTATAAAAAGGACATTGGAGTACTGGAGAGGGTCCAGAGAAGAGCAGCAAGGCTAGTCTTGAAACCAGGCCCTATGAGGAGCAGTTGAGGCAACTGGGATTATTCAGTTTAGAGAAGAGGAGGCTGAAAGGAGACCTTAGTGCTCTCTACAGCTACCTTAAAAAGAGGTTGTGGCAAGGTTGGTGCCAGTCTCTTCTCCCAAATTATTAATGATAGGATGAGAGGAAATGGCCTCAAGTTGTGTCTTGAGGGAGGTTTAGATTGGACATGAGGAAGGAGTTTTTCACTGAGAGAGTGGTTGGGCACTGGAACAGGCTGCCCAGGGAGGTGCTGGAGTCACCATACCTGGAGATGTTTAAAAAATGAGTAGATAGAGCAGTTGAGGTCATGGTCTAGGGGTTAGGGAGTTGTTGGGATGAGGGTTGGACTTGACAATCCTGGAGGGCCTTTCTAGCCCTGATGATTCTATAGCATGCTGGTCCACCCAAAGCCAGAAAGAACCAGAAAAGCCTCTCTAGAGGACAGGGGAAGGCAGGTGAACACATAAGCACCAGGAGGAATCATGGCCTGAATGACATGCGGCCATCAAAAAGCTCTCTTGACAACTGGCTAAGCAAGCAATCAAGAGCTGTTTGGCCCAGAAAAGGCTTTACTGATTTCACCCAGTAAAAGATGGTTGCATGTATTCTGATGATTTGGGGTAGAATATTAAATACGTTATTTTATTTAATTTTTTTATAATCATGTTTTAAAGTTTCTGTTCATATTCCTTCAGTAGCAAGAGATATGAGTGAGCCCTGGCCAAGACAACTGTCTGTTTAGGTACAACCTGAGCCTGGTTGTAGAGGGCAGCTGTAGCACGAGCAGTGGGAGGTAAGGATGGAGGACAAGAAATTGCTGCTCTATGAGGCAATGATGTCACTCAGGTGGCATCATGAGGGTCAGCAACTGAGGAAGAGCATTTCTCAGCAGCTTTTCCTGGTAATATTCTATAAGCACATCTCTTGGATGTAAAGAATATTAAATGTAATTTTACAGTTGTTGTGGTTTTAGTGCTCAATTTCCTTGTTAGAAGTCTACAGAAAAAGAAAGATGTTTCCTCTGATGTTTCTCTCCCTCCATGAATGAACTATGCTTTTGTCTGTTTTTATTTTTGTACCGCCGTATTTATACCTAACACCTTCAAACACGTATTATTTTAGAGATCTGATACCATCTAGTGTTATTGCTGGCTTTTCACATCTTACACTTATCAAGTAACCACAGTCAGCAGCATGTCAGAGTTCATCACTGCACCACGTCAGCAGTGAAATGAAACCTGCTTCCCACCCAATATCTATATTTACACACCCCACAGGTGGGTGGTAAAATTTGCAGTTCATCTAGGAAATTTACTCTTTTTTAATCTCTGGAAATGAGTTTATCCATGTGTACATGCACCGTTATTATCTAGTGCCTTGCCACTGATTTATTTCAGCCTCTGTAGCAAATAGACTAGGATTATTAAAAACAAACACGTGTATTTATAAACAGCCTATACAAGCTCTTGGGCACACTAAGGTCACAGGTAACTTTACTTCAAAGCAACCAACGTTTAACACTGTTTTTCAGTGAATTACATGAGATTTCAATTTTCATAATGAGCAGTGCAAAGTCTTCCTAAATATCCATAGTTACTAAAAGATGGTACTGTCCGTGAGGGAGATGCTTATATGATTTTATACTAAAAGTGATGGTCAACAAGAAGAGCCAATCTCTCCTGGACAATGTAGTTCTCTCACCTGTTTGGGCACTATGAGATTTAAAACATAAAGTGCTGCTGAACAGAAAATGCACAGAAATACAGCATATTCATAAAAGTAAAAATGAAAGCATGGAACAGTGTGGCTAGTATTATAAAAGATGGTGGATTAGTATCCATGGAGACTCCTTTCTTTTGTTTATTCACCCAATATGTACAGGATGATTGGTGATTTCTCTACAACATCTCAACACCACCTTAATCTGGACAGACAGCAAACATCTCTGTGGCTGAAACAGTAATTTGGACTCGTGTCCACTAGCTCAAGGCCTCTCCTCTTGTGTAACTGGGATGGATGCCAGTTACAATAGTAATTTCTGCAGCAGGACCACTTGCCTACTTCAGAAGCATACTGGTGGCCATCGACACTTTTAAGTCACTCAGCAACCTAGGAACACTGATGTACAGGAGGTTCACATTTATTGCTAATCTTTGCAAACAATGTACTACATCCAAAGGAAATTATTTAATGATTAAGCGCTTCATTGGAATCAGAGTTTATTATTTTGTAGCTTTGTGGAACATAAAATTAGGTTATTTTTCAGCACTGTGTTTCACTTGGTTGGACTGCTGGCAGTGTGTACTAAATGCTTTTACACACCAAAGGTGTAGTTTTCTGTGATGTTTACATGTCGTAAATGCCCGGGGCTAGGAAACAGATACCTGTCTCTTAGGAGCACTCTTCCAGGCAGCCCTTTTTATCATACAAGCCATGTGAATGAGATCAGCTTAGAGGGATATGCCCTTTTGTGCCTCTAGTAAGAAGGCAAGGAACAAAGAAAAAAGGGAGAAAGCCTATCTAGATAGGAGTGCCTCCAAAGATGAGGCGTTGGCATATGAATGCTAATAAATTTTGATGCTGGAGAAAATTTGGCAGCTAGAAAGACTTGCTCATGCCTCTATTTCTTTCAGAGATGTTTGGTTAATTTATAAAACAACCACTGCAAGTCAACACATTTAGTATGTGACTGTCCACACTTTGAACACAACTGCCCTGAACACTGAGATAGCTGAAGCACTTCAGCTACACTACATTTCCACAGCACAGACCTGGCTGTATCGTCCAGATGTTGTAGCACAGTCAACAGCTTAGCCAAAGTCGCAGAGTTGTCAGTGCACACTACAACCCACTCAGATGTGGCTACAGCTGTTGTGAGAGCAGGGGTGTGATGGAGACCTTCACCTAAACTAACATGCTACTACTAGCTTTAGGGAGTTCAACTCCCAGGAGCTTCAAAGAGACTAGATCCAGGAGACAGGCTGTCCTAAGGTAGGGGGAGAGACTTTTTGGGATACTCCTCTGTCTACCACAAAGCCTGCAGCCCACCCTGGGCACCAATCCAGAAACACACTGATATGCAGTCGTACTGTTTACTTCAGGGATCTTTAAGAGTTTGCTCAAGCCAATTATACTACAGTAACATGGAGATTACAAAGACACATGTTTATAATACAGAGGGACAGTCAAAGCCTCAGGGCCAACTGCTAATGAGAGTTAGCAATGCATGTCTCTATGTCTATTATCTAGGGCCTGAATAACATTAGTACATATGATATGACCCCAAATCTATTTAGTTTTCTGCCCCTCAGTTTCTTTTCCCCTCTGTTTTCCCCTTTGTTACTCCAGTTACACCTCTGTAGTCTCTATGTTGTGCCTAATTTTATGATTATTGTCATGTTTTCACTGGCAGTGCATATGCCACAGCACTGTTAGGAAGTTTAAAAGGGGTCGACTCTGAAAAGAACATGGAATTGTTGGGTTTTTCCCACAGTAACATTTTGAGCTAAGAACGGGCTTGGATATAGTGTTCTTTAATTTCTCATGACAACTCTTACTTTGAAACACTGTCTTATCAAATAAAAAAACACCTGCTTCACTTTCTTTGAAGCAAAACTGATTAAAATCTTTTGTAATTTTTGTTCTACTTACATGTTCTGTTTTAATGAATATGCCAACAGGAGTTGGAGCAATCCTTCATTTTGAGCACCACGGTATAAGAAAGACATTGAGGTGCTGGAGTGGGTCAGGAGAAGGGCAATGAGGGCGGTGAGAGGTCTTGAAACCGGGCCCTATGAGGAGCAACTGAGGGAACTGAGATTATTCAGTTTAGAGAAGAGGAGGCTGAAAGAAGACCTTAGTGCTCTCTACAGCTACCTTAAAAGGAGGCTGTGGCAAGGTTGGTACCAGTCTCTTCTCCCAAATTATTAATGATGGCCTCAGTTGAGTCAGGGAAGGTTAAAATTGGGTATTGGGAAGAAGTCCTTCACTGAGTGAAGGAGAGTGATTGGGCATTGGAACAGGTTGCCCAGGGAGGTGGTGGAGTCACCATACCTGGAGGTGTTTAAAAAATGAGTAGCTAGAGCACTTGAGATCATGGTCTAGTGGCTAGGGAGATGTTGGGATGAGGGCTGGACTTGACAATCCTGGAGGGCCTTTCTAGCCCTGATGATCCTATGAACTTAGGTATTTCTTTAAGTGACATCTGTTCTGGCTGAATTCTTGAACAACAAACCACAAAGTTCTCTCATGTAAACATAGGGCTTCAATGTCACCATCATGTTCAACAACGAACACATATAGATTTCTGATAACAGTGGTTCAGTCTAGCTCAGCTGATAACCTGCAGTCAAGAACAGATGACCATTTTCTTCACTCTTGTAGCACTCGTGGGCTTTTCAGCCACAAACACTTTCTATGTTTAAATTAAATATATATAACTATATGCTGAAATGTTTCCCTTGTGAAGGTTCCTTAATCAACTGCAGTAATTATTTGGTTTCAGGAGATGTGGAAAAGGCCCTTCTTAGTTTTACCTAAATACAACTTGAGTGCCCACTATTATTAAGCACAAAATCTCTTAAAGAATCCTTATTTTTACTATATTAGCAGCTGAAATGTTATTGTCCCTTTGAGAATCACCATGTCACCGTTATCTAAAATGCTCTTCTCGATCTGTTATACACAGAAATAAGCGCACAAATCCTGTCTGCCAGTCTCATTTTATACAATAGCTCTCAGTCATGTGGGAGGTGTGTACCGCCACACTGTATTTATTATAAATCTATATTAAATGCCTGTCCTATATAAGCCTATGGATTAGAAAATGTCTCCTGAGCATGTCTACAAACACATAGTCTAATCCATACTCTTTGCCCTAATACAGACCTAATGTTCACAAGATTCTTACAGCTTTGCTGCCTTTCAATTCCTCCCCCTCAGGTGCCTCCTTCCCAGGGGACTGGCTGTTTTAAAAACAAACCCGAGTCTTGATTTTCCTAGAAAATCTCCAGATCAGCACAAGTTGAAATCGCCTTTTTTTTTTTCCATCAAAGCTATTTCTTTATGTCTTTGACATTGGGATTGTTCTTTTAAATTGAAGGGGAATTTGGAAATCTCTGAAAGTGCAAAGGGCTGAGCTGCATCTGTGTCTGTTAAGGCCATGGTTTAAAGCAAAGCTTATAGCTCTGGAGCTGAACCCATGTGCTCCCAGATCTCACCACATATAAAGGGATTTCCACCCTACCAGCTTGTTTGTCTGTGCAGAGGTGTGGCCACCCTATCTTTGTAATGGTCAAGTAATTTTAAATTATAGCACCATGTGCACAGGATCAAGGGAGGAAAAGGGAAAATGTGCCATTTTCCATCACTTCCAAATTTAGAAGTGAGGCTAGGTCTGTGGAAAAAAGGCATTACCTCCCACAATACACCTTGACTCTGGTCTATCACTAGACCATCGTGGCTACAGTAATGTGACTGTTACAGGCTTAGTAGTGTCAAGAGTTTAATTACCCAGATATTCAGTGAGGGAATCTTGTGGGTTGTTGCAGTGCATTCAGAATGACCTGCTTGAAATTAATTTGAGCAATTGGCCACATTCCCTGTGAGAGGCACACTGCTTTATTGAATTGATGCAGACCCCTTCTCTCTAAGGTAAGAAGCACATTTGCACATGCTGACAGAACCCACGTGAAAGCCCAAGGCTGCTCAGGGCTTTCTTGACATGTTTGCATAATTGTGGTTTTCCAAACCCAAAGAGGAAGGTAAACTTCATTCATGCCTGACCTGCTGGCCCTCACAGCTGGAACATGTTGGGAATCACTTCTGGCATCGAAAAGGTTAATTGTCTCCTGCTGTGAAGTAGGAGTCTAGAAAAGGATCCCACATTTGGTGGGAATTATAGTAAATGAGGTTTTCTTTATAGCACTGCTCATTCTCAACATGTTGAAGGGGCATTAGTTCATAGTCACTTTCTCTGGAATTATCAAATCTACTCAGGAAGCCTTCATTAGGATATTAAACAAGACTTAATAAGTGAAAGTGATTTGCATCGCTGATAATCGTGCGCATTAATCAAGCAAGCTTCTGTCTCTCCCTCTGCAATATGTTTCATGTTCCACTGTAAAGCCTCTTTAATTCTGTAGGGCTTCTTAAAAGGGAAATGTTACATTTAGAAAGCCATTTTTAAAATTATTTACTTAGCAAAGATCACTATAAATAATGTTCAACTCTCTCCTCAGCTTTAACCATCAATATAATTAATACTGAGGGGTTTGTATCAGGGATAGGGACCAGATGTGTTCCCATTTATCAGATATAGATTGCACTTACTCTAATAAATGTGTTTTCATTCCGAGTAACTTCTGAAACCAAATAACTGCATGTGACACTTTAATCTGAAGTCACAATTTTAGGCTAAGGCATTTATTACCCATGACACAGAGGACCATGCAGGCTTTCACTGCATCACCCCACATACCAGAGTCACACTGCAGCTCTTAATCAAATTGTGTGGTAGGTACTGTCTGCTGTTTGGTAATTCCAAGGTAACTTTGCATGATCTTCTCTGGAGGAGTGATGCCACTTCTCTAGCACATAGACAACTAGCACTGTGGAATTAATACCTTACACTTCTCCAGCATCTTCCTTCCCAGGGTCCCATCATGTGTGTAAATTGGTTTAGCTTTCAGAACATCCTCCTAAGACCAGTCCTTTGCACACAGGTAAACTGATGCTCAGAGGATAAGTGGTTTTGCCTACACCAGCAAATCCTTGAGGAAACATCATTAGACCCTTAAAAAGTTTAACCCTGCTGTTTTTGCCACTAGCCTGTGTTACAGCAGTGTGAGCCACATCCTCTAACACAATCCCCCAAACACCAGGAGGGCTCTGTCCACTCCCAGCTGCCACGTGGATACCCCACACACCTGGGAATATTTTAAAGAAGAAACAGTATCCCTCACTGTGTACCTCACCACGGACAGCCTGAAGAAAAATGTTGTCATAGGAATCAGCAGCCAAATCATAGAAAAATCATAGAATCACAAAATGGTTTAGGTTAGAAGGAGCACTAAAGATCATCTAGTTCCAAACCCCCTGCCATGTGCAGTGACACCTGTCACCAATCCAGGTTGCCCAGAACCCGATTCAACCTGGCCTTGAACACTTCCAGGGATGGACCAGCCACAACAGACTCACAGAACCACATAATCATTGAGGCTGGAAAAGACCTCTGAGATCATCAAGCCTAACATCACCACAATCATCTAGACCATAGCACTAAATGCCACATCCAATGTTTTCTTAAACACCTCCCTGGGCAATCCATCCCAATGTCTGATCACACTTTCCATGAGGAAGTGCTTCCTAACATCTAACCTAAACCTCCCCTGGCGCAGCTTCAGGCCATGCTCTCTCATCCTGTCACTAGTTGCCTGGGAGAAGGACCTGACCCCCACCTGTCTACGACTTCCCTTCAGGCAGTTATGGAGAGTGACAAAGTCTCCCCTGAGTCTCCTCTTCTCCAGGCGAAACAACCCCAGCTCACTCAGCCTCTCTTCATAAGGCTTTCTCTCTAGTCCTTTCACCAGCCTCGTTGCTCTCCTCTAGACCCACTCCAGTACCAGAATATCTTGAAGTGAGAGGCCCAGAACTGCACACAGTACTTGAGGTGAGAGCTCATCATTGCCAAGAACAGGGGAAGAATTACATCTCTAGTCCTGCTGGCCACACTATTCCTGATACAAGCCCAGCTGCCATTGACCTTTCATGCCACCTGGGCACACTGCTGGCTCATATTTAGCCAGTTATTGACCAGTATTCCCACAACCCTGTCTGCCAGGCTGTTCTCCAGCCACTCATCCCCCAGTCTGTAACTCTTCTGGGGGTTATTGTGGCCAAAATGTAGGACCCTGCACTTGACCTTGTTAAACCTCATCTGGTTGGCTTCTGCCCATTGACGCAGCCTGTCCAGACGTCTCTGCAGCATCCTCCTCCCTCCCAGCTGATCAACACTCTCCCCCTCACACACCCTCAACTTGGTGTCATTCAAAAATTTACTAAAAGGAAATTCAATCCCCTCATCCAGGTCATAACCCCCCCTGGACATCCTGTCCCACCACCTCAGCACCCTCACAGTGATGAATTGATGAATTCCTTTTTAAGATCTAATCCAAATCTCCCCTTTTTCAGGACAGGTTTGCTGTAGGCAAAATGGGTGTGGCAAAATGAAAGCCAAAATGAAATTGTCTATGGTGCATCAGGAAGGACTGTGGCTATCTATAAATCATCTGCTGACCAACACTGTAGTCTGAGTAAGGAATAATGGTGGTGTTGAGATGAAGAAACGTAATAGCTAAACAAGCTCACCCATGGGAGTCACCTCTTATCCACAAAAATAAGCTAGAACAAGGAGGAGCTTATGCATTTATTTAGTGTCCAAATTAAAGCAACTATGGTCATGGCAGGCTGCCTGTGACAGACACATCTACACTTACGTTTCTGAAACAGAGAGGTGGACATTTCTGCTGGAATTGTAAGCAGGTTCTGCAGGTCTGATACTTTAGTCCACTCCCTGGGAGAAGGAGTCACTTTTTGTCATTTCTTGCTTTGTGAACTTTCTACAGTTGTCCCTACTGCATTTCATGCCGTTTACAATCTCCTGAGACCTGAAAGTATCATTTAAGAAACTGCAACTGAAATTAGGACTGTGAGAGCATTTATGGCTTCCAAGAAAATGCTGTTTGCTGGAGATCTTGTTTGCATTCACTCAGGCTGAGCACACAGGTTAAACGGAGCTCAAGAGATGATGTTTCTATAAAGTTGTGGAGACTCAATCCATTCTAATGGGCTGAAACATGAATTACGTGCCCTGCTTCACTACCTTCATGGTTCAGAAATCTGCTATAGCTCAGATAGAACCATTTGTCTGAAGAGAAAAAGGTGTTACTCCCTGCTTACTACTGATTCCCTTTTATTTGAGTCTATAGATGTGTTTGTGTGTGGTGTTTCCCGGATATCAGATGTTAACTTAATTGCTCTGTGTGAACAGTTTTGTTTTCTAGAGTATGTTTAAGAAGACCAACATACAATAATTCTGTTCTGGTTTCAATATCAAGTTTAATGGTTAGACCATTTACATGGGTGAGAAACTCTGCTTCTAAGCTTTGAAAACAGTTATATAGATTTACTCTGACAGCAACCAAATGTGAAGAATGTTTCAGTGTCCACTAATAAAACCACAAATGCAAACATATTTTCTCCTAACTGCTGTACCAAAGTTTTAAATTTTCAAAACAGGAGTTTAAGCTCCCAAATCAATGCTTTGATGTTTAAATGTCTTTGGCCACTTATTTTTCAAGTATGATGGGAGTTGCATTGGAGTTCAGTGCAGCAGAGTTGCCAGAGTACGGTCCATTACCGACTGCAGCAGCAGCAAACATGGAACAAAGGGACCCCTCATTATCACACACAAGGAAAACTGCTGAAAGAAGGTAATGAGTAGATATACAAGAACAAATATATATTGCTGTACGGAGAAGCCCAAACTAGCTCTAATTGACAGAATGTTGTTTCTCTACTGTGTAAACAGTGCCTAAACCTGTGGTTATTGTGGTATGTTCCTGGAAGTTTTGGGTAATGTTAGTTTTAGGGCAAAGACCCCTCCATCTAGCTCTGACAACTGGAAGATTTGAGATAGTGCTAATGATATCCTTCTATTCTGTATTATTGTAGCCAACTCTATCAGGCTTAAAGCCCCTGCTCCTGGGATCATATGAATTGCTGAGAATCTCTAGTCTCATTTAATAATAAAAAGGTAATTTCCATCAATGATGCAGACGAAAGCTTGGAAGCATGACCAGAATATATCCTAAAACCTTTCCTCTGCTGCCAAAAAATCCCTCAGAGGTAATAAAATGAGCCTAAAAGGTATTATTTTTAATATTCTGATATTTAAGCCAATGACACAATTGTCTGTGCTAGAGCATCTCGTGATTTTTGAGCACTCAGAAGTATTAACAATGCAGCCCAAAAGCGGTATTTGGTAAAAGACAGCACTAAAGAGCATAGGGGAGAGGCGCATGAGGCCTTCAAAACTGCATAGCAGGGCGGGACACAGGCTCCCGTGGTAAGACTAAATAAAACAGGCTCTAGATGTTTCTCCATTCAGAGGCCAAGTAGCTGATGCCCATACACATTGGTTTGCTTTCCCATAAAGCAGGGTGGCTGCATTCAAATGGCTTACTGGGACTAGTCCCTGGCTAATGATGGACTACTATGGCACTGTCCAGGAGAGTGTTCAGGGCTGCCAGCTAAAACCATGTCAAGTCTGTTGATAGTTGAACAACACAGATAGCCCAAATTGCTCAAGCCCATGCCCAGCCCTATTTTATTTCCTACTGTCAGCTCCTAGTAAGAAGGGAGGTTGCAGAGCTGCAGCCTTGGGTAGCTGGGGAATGGGTCAGGAAGCTCTGACCAGTGGCAGGTGTGAGAGTACTGTAGGATGATGGTAAGGGGTAAGAGAAGCACAAAGTCAGGGAGTGTCTGACAGGTGAGAAAAGGAAAACCTGAGTAGCCAGAAGGTAGCACAATATGCCAAACTCTCAAGGCACAATCTGCCTTGACAGATGCCACAGTCTCTTGATACTAGTAACTGTAATGACTTCCTGAACAGAAAAGCATAACTGTCCTAGAATCAAAGAATCATTTAGGTTAAAAAAGACCTTTAAGATCATCAAGTTCAACTACCTAACCCAACTGCACCAAGCCCAGTGCTAAACCATGTACAGTTTTCCTAAAAAACATTGCTACATGGTTCACTTTCCCACTATCTCTCTATCTTAAAAATTTTAGAAGTTTCCTGATAAATACTAAGGGTATTTATCAGCTATCACTTTATAAGGTATAAATACCCTTAGTGTTTATCAGGAATTTATTATTATTTATTAAGCCTTGCTAAGCCAGGCTGGTGCGTTGTCCTGAAAGAATCTCATACAAAGATTTAATTTAACCTTTATATGCCATACTGAAAAATCAGGCAAGATTAGATCAACCAACTGTTTTCAGGAAAAAATAAAAACACAGACAGACAAGAATTCATCTATGATGAGAGTGTTGATTTAGACTTAATTGGAGCAAATGCTGTTATTAAAGGCATGTGTGTATAATTTCTTACACTGCTAAAATTAATGAGGAATATCTTATAAGAAGGAATATGTCCAAATGCAGAACCTGACTCTACCTCCATTGCCTCTGACTCAAGTTTTCACTTCCTGAGAAAAAGATTATGCCTTACAGACAAAAGTTTACCCCAATTTTGAGGAAGATTTGGATGTGAAATTTTTGGGCAGGCTCTTACGACCTGAGGCTAAATCCAGTAAACACTTTTTTTTTACAATCATAGTGAAAAAATAAAGAGGGATATAGTCACCAACATTTTTTAGTGGGGAAAGTGCTGCAGAAAGCTCTGGCCTTTGAGACACAGTACAAAGCAAGGAAGTTCGTTGAGTTAACATAATCAAAGCTCCCACACTTTGCCAGAAGCCTTGGACATAACCTGTTTTTTTAACTGTGAGGGCCAGAAGATCAAATACAAACTGCAATGATTTCTTTCAGAAACTCTAACAAACATTCAGCAATACTTCCATAGAACACAAGTCTGATTCTGGTGATCATGAGGTAGAAATAATAAGAGGAACTCCTTTCCAGGTTCTGTGCAAGCATTGCCACACATTCTCCCAGCCATCAACTTTCTCACTGTTATGACTTAATTGACAGCTAATCTCTGGCGGCCCAGTTGCAGTGGGATCTGCTCCCACAAACTGACTCCTTTCAGAAACCCCACTCCTCTCCCCAGAGGCACCTTCTGGAACCTATAGCAGACAATAACTCACTGGTAATTTCTATAATGATGTGCCAGTGGTAGTAAGATACTTGTCTTCTTGCTGGAAGCACTTGGATAACCTGTCAGTGTGTGTTATGTTACCATGTCATATCACATTTCATGTGACACTGCCTACAGGGCAGCATGTATGGAGTTTCATGGGCCCCTTCCCAGTAGTCATGAGCAATGTTTGGAGCAATAGTATTTTTTACAAGTTCTGGAGTAGTACAAAACACTTTTGGCTTAAAAATAACAAAATTGACCTTAAACAGAGACTTTGCTGTTGGCCTGATGTACAGTGCATCCTGAAAAGGACAAAGAATGTGCCTGCTGTCCTTCACGGTAAACTATCACAAGGATCCAGCAGTCACATAAAATTGGATTCTGGCAGAGTGATAGACTCATTTGTACTCATAATTCCTGTAATGTGCCTTGTGATATGCTTAGCAATGCCCTGAATCTACAGGTCTCTCTGTTTTCCAGCAGCATTACCACGTTCACATGCTGCAAACAGTGTTGGTGGGGAAAATTACTCAAGTACAAGAAAAACACAGACTAAGCAATCAATACGAATTAGCAAACAACCAAAGTGAATTAATTAATAGCAATGAGATTTTATCATAAAGGCAGTAAATTGAAGAAAAAATATTGTAATCAATTCTTCAAAGTAGGATTTATGGTACCCTTGTACAACAGCAACAGCATCTTTCTTCCTGTGGAAGAGGACAAGAAGAAACATGGAATGATAGAATGATCAGGGATTGGAAGCGACCTGGAAAGATCATCCAGTCCAATCCTCCTGCCACAGCAGGATCACTCAGACCAAGTCCAGGGGGGTTTCAAACATCTC
>VZRI01011114.1:57731-103336 GCA_013397515.1 Upupa epops | reverse complement strand
CCCAGATGCAGGACCTTACACTTGGTCTTGTTAAACCCCGTGAGGTTGGCTTGTGCCCACCTCTCCAGCCTGCCCAGGTCCCTCTGGATGGCATCCCTATCCTCTGGTGTCTCTGCTGCACCACACAGCTTGGTGTCGTCAGCAAACTTGCTGAGGGTGCACCCAATGTCTCTGTCCATGTCACCGACAACGACATTGAACAAGACTGATCCCTGAGGAACTCCACTTGCCACTGGCCTCCACTTGGACATGGACCCATTGACAGCCACTCTTTGGGTGTGGCCATCAAGCCAGTTCTTTACCCATCTAGTGATCAACCCATCAAACCCATGTTCCACCAGCTTGGAGACCAGAATGTGGTGCGGGACAGTGTCAAAGGCTTTGCTCAGGTCCAGGTAAATGACATCAGTCGCTCACCCCTCATCCATTAATGTTGTGACCCGTTTATAGAAGGCCACCAGGTAGGAAGGAGGAACAACTGGTGTTGGCTTTCTGATTTGATATATTTACGTGATCATTTTTTTCAAGGAAAACTGAAATACCAGCAAAGACTAGACAGTATGTACTAAGATTGTGGGAGGCCAGACTTTGAACTAACTGCTTTTACAACTAGCAAAAAATCTCTTAAGATCTTTTATAGACTGATATTATTTTATGCACACTTATAAGAAATATAACTATTGCTATCTTAAGAGCTGAGGATAACCTGGTAATACATTCAGGCTGCAAAATGACTGTGAGGGTGACAGAGTCAAGGAAAGATCCAAGGGGCTATGAATCCCCAAACCTTGCTTTGAAAAAGAATGCTTCACATTTCTTTAAAATGTGAAAAAAATTCTTTTGCTGGGTTATATTACCCTTTTGGGCTACATAACCTCTTAGCCAAGAAATTAGTTGTTCCATAGCCAAGCAAATTAACGGGTTCCAGGATGGCACACTGCAGTGAAAAGCAGAGATCGCATATTCATGTGTCAGTGATAGCCTCCACCTCTGAAGAAAAATGCTCCTTTCAAATATGATTTTATTACAAAAGCAACAGAAAGAACTCTTTTCTTAAATGAAGTTACAAAATTATTTTTACCACATCCTTCCGCATCTCCTTTTTCTAAGGATCAGAATGACAGGAAGCAGATGCTAAACCAGAAAGGACATTGTTCCACCTGCAACATCTGGCTCTTTGGCAAGCCAGATGGGAAGCTTCAAAGTTGCATCTCTGCCTCTCACATGGTCAGGCTGCTGGTCGATTGCTTTATCTTCCTGGATGTAATTTTCCTTTGATTCACCTATAATTCTGAGGAACTGATGCATTTGTATCCATTCTGAATAAGGTTCTGTACAAATGCCACATTTGATCTCTAGGCAGATCCTTTTATTTCCTTTTATATGTTCTTTGCTTTAATTCATGCACTAGCTTTACTGCTGCTCAACTACATCGTGACTGAGACTTG
The DNA here is from genome assembly GCA_013397515.1 of Upupa epops. Lineage (NCBI taxonomy): Eukaryota > Metazoa > Chordata > Aves > Bucerotiformes > Upupidae > Upupa > Upupa epops. Next base: position 101,888 of record VZRI01011114.1, on the reverse strand, counting down.
CACACATGCCACAGCCTTTTTTCCCTACATGAAGTTAAATATCCAAGTTCTCAGCCATGCAAACGTAAGTAGAAATTAAAATACTTTTCTTAACATTTCTCCTTGCTGCAGTGAGGAATTTTTAGAAGAGAGATAGCCTCCTGTTACTTGCTAAAATTCCTGGATCATTCTTTTCCTTGATTCCTCAGTTTTCTCAGATTTTCTTCCAATTCTGTTTCTTGTAAGCATTAAATCAAGTTAAGTTAAACAATAAAGTAACTTCCAGATGAGCCAGAAAAAGCAAAATGACTTAAGACTGGACACCATTCTCCTTGGAAACAACAAGGTAACAGCTACTTTTAGCTGTTGCCAAGTATTTTGTTGTCTAAGTATCAAATATCCATTGTCCCTACAAAATAGTGAGATAATCAATATAACGGAGAATGGCACAATCCATGTTTAGTACAACAGAGCTCTGGCTGGTTCTCTAGAGAGTGCTGTGAAACATTCTGTTAATTAATAGGAAAGAAGAAATAATTAATTAGCATTCATTCATTTAGGATTTAAATCCTGATTACAAATGTATCCTGCCCTACAGCTATCAGTTTCATTTTTCTCCCGTGCTGGAATCTGAAAAAGGGAACTCGGTTCCCATCTTCACTTTGCTATTCACTTCCTCCACCTGCATCAGCTGTCAGACTGAAATCTATTTTCCTAATTGCCATATCCCTGCTCTGAGGTAGATAACATGCAGCCCATCTTAATGTGGGATAAGGTAAGGCCTATGAAAAGTGCTTTTTCTTTAACTGACTTCTTTTTCTTACTCAAATTCTCTATTTGTGGACAACCAAATTCCAGCAGCTACCCCAAAACAGCATAAACTATGACAGCAGGACAAGTCATTGTCCACAGAAAGCAGTGAGTACTCTGCAGGACATAGATCTAGAAAGCTGCTCAGCAGAAAAAGACTTGGGACTATTTATTGATATTCAGCTAAATACAAGCAGTGTGCTCAGGTGACCAAGAAGACCAATGGCATTGTAGTTTTTATCAGTACTATTGTGACCAGCAGGAGCAGGGAAATTATTATTCATAGAATCATAGAATTGTTAGGGATCAGAAGGGACCTCGAAACAATCCCCCTGCCACAGCAGGATCACCTAGACCAAGTCACACAGGAACACATCCAGGCGGGTCTTGAACATCTCCAGAGAAGGAGACTCCACAACCCCCCTGGGCAACCTGTTCCAATGCTCCATTACCCTCACTGGGAAGAAGTTCCTTCTGATATTTATATGGAACCTCCTCTGTTCCAGCTTGCACCCATTGCCCCTTGTCCTATCACTAGATGTCCTTGAGCAGAGCCTGGCTCCATCCTCCTGACATCACCCCTCACGTATTTGTAGATGTTAATGAGGTCACCCTTTATTTTCCTGTTCTCAGCACTAGTGAGGTCACACCTCAAGTACTAGGGTCAGATTTGGGCACCTCACTACACAAAAGACATTGACGTGCTGGAGTAGGTCCAAAGAAGGGCAACAGGGTTAGAGAAAGGACTGCAGAACAGACCTTGTCAGAAACAGCTGAGGAAGCTAGGGTTGGTTAGTCTGAAGAGGAAGAGGATGAAGAGAGACCTTATTGCTGTCTACACTTGAAAGGAGGTTGTAGAGAGGTGGGTATCAATCTCTTATCACTAGTAGNGTCCAAAGAAGGGCAACAGGGTTAGAGAAAGGACTGCAGAACAGACCTTGTCAGAAACAGCTGAGGAAGCTAGGGTTGGTTAGTCTGAAGAGGAAGAGGATGAAGAGAGACCTTATTGCTGTCTACACTTGAAAGGAGGTTGTAGAGAGGTGGGTATCAATCTCTTATCACTAGTAGCAAGTGATAGCACAAGAAGAAATGGTCTCAAGTTGCACCCTGAGAAGTTTAGGTTGGACATCATTAAAAAAAACTTCCTGGAAAGAGCCATCAGACCTTGGAACAGGCTGTCCAGGGAGGGGGTTAAATTGCCATCCCTGTCCATGTTTAAAAGTCTTGTAGATGTGGAGATTAGGGACATGATTTAGTGGTGGACTTGGTAGAGTTTATGGTTAGACTCAATGATCTGAACAGTCTTTTTCAACTTGAATGACTCTATGATTCTGTGATGAGAAGTACTTGCCTAATGTGACACACTAGGTAAGACTGTTTCATGGTGGATGGACACAGACCTACTTCTTAGTAAGTAAATCCCAAGGGAGAGGGAACTGTAGCTTCTGAGTACAGTTCTGTCTGAGTACCAAGCACAAGGAAAAATACTTTGCAACCTACAAACAAAGTAATCAAAAACAAAATAATCGGAGGTGATGTGTATGAGCATGCACCAGTGTTATTGGCTGAAACATTGGCTGACCCACTGCATTCCACTTCATAAAAATCAGCAGTAATAAAGGAAACATAAATTTTCTGAGTTTAATTGAAACTAAAGATAGTTTCCATGATAATATAAATTTTAATGATGCTCTCCAACATTGATCTGAGTTTTAATGAAAAATCCTTTCTCAGAAAAGCTTTATTTTTTTTAACCTTTAGAAGTTCATTGACATGGAAGTTTCCAGGCATTGCTATTGCCTTCAGTAATACAGGAAAATGCAAGTGGGGTTAAGTCCCAGTTGTCCTAGGTACTGTACAATCTCAAGGTAAGAGATGGTCTCTCATACAAAGGACTAGCAATAAAAAAAGACATACAGAAAGTGGCAATTCACCAATGTGAAATGATATAATGTCCTATAGCAGAGCTAAGAGTTGACTACAACTCTACTACTGCTTTCCTAAGCACACACTAGAAGTGGCCATAGACAGCCTTTGGTGTTTCCAGGCACACCTCCAGTATTTGTTACCCTCAACTGGATGCTTTCATTTGGTCTTTCTGCAAACAAAGTCGTCCTTGGACAGTACTTCAAAGTGTTGCCACAGCAGTTTACAGTTATAAACAGCTGCAAATTGATTTGAGCTCATTTATTATTTTTATTTTAATTATTTTGCACATTTATGGAGTTGATTGTGTAGGACTATATGTGGCATTTGGCTTGTTTAACCTGCAATCTTCACAGATCAGCTTCTGCAGTCTGACATGGTGGATAATGTCTGTTTTGAGGTAGACACAGAGAGTTTGTGGAGAACACACTTTATGGCAGTATTTACTTGACTCAAAAAAAATATAACCAAATACGATCTGAGAGTGATAACTTCCATAGAAGTCTGCACATCCTTTTCTCACTGAGCAGAGAAGCCAGCCAGAGATGCAATGCATTGTCTTCTCAAACCAACAGTCAAACTTCTTGTGACAGCCTGTGGTGAAAAGAAGTTGTGGGTGTCTCTGGTTGCCAAAACCTCATGTAAGAGCTAAAGTCATGCTGCTTGCAAGCCTAGGAGTGAATAAGAGCTATTAATGTCTACCTTTGAGAAGTAGAGGAGAAGACCTCATAGTTCCAGTGAATACCAGCAATCACAGATTCACTGGATAGACATTGACCAATGTAAGGTAATGACCAGTCCTCACTGGCCCAGCTGTAGCAACTGTCTCCTCCCACTTTCTGTTCAAGGAAATCAAATGACTGTTTTTTCCAGCTCCAGAGGTACCAGTCACTCTTTTGTCTTAAACTGCCCAATTAGTCAGCATAGTTAAGCCCCATTCAGAGAAACTTGTTCCTAGCATTTACTTCTGCTCCAGAGTAGAAGGAAGTTCTGTGTACCAAAAAACACATCTAATTTTCTATCCTGACCAGGAAGCAGATAATCTGCCTTCAAACCTTTCCTCTCTCCCAGTAGGCTCTGAATACTTCCTTCCTGCCTAAACTTTTCCTTGTGGGAAGGAAATGGAGTGGCCATGGAGAAGAATCACTGTGTGTAGGAGATCGCATTTGCTGCTATGATTGTTATGTGATAGTTTCATTAGCTCTGTAAGTAACTTCACCCACCACATGCTGCTCATTGGTATCTTGAGAAAACACAACAACTAAGCAGCTGGGAACCTAACAGGCAACAGCAAGATTAGACAAGATACAAGACATGGCCAGCAGAAATGAGAAACAAAGGTAAAATCTAATATGCAAAAGGTGTGGGTGCAGACTTCCTCTGAGACTGAAGTGTCAATGAAGCCTCAGCTTCTGAGTCCTCCCTTAATGCTGGTGGACACCACAGAAATACAGATCTTTGGTCAGACCTACATTGCCTTGCCAGCTTTACAGACGCACCTTTCCTTGTCTGCATTTTTAAACAGTGCAGCCACTAAATAATTCTACAATGTTGAGCTTTATCTTCTGAATAAAAGACCTCATCTTGTGTCCAAAAAGACTTCATGTTTCTCTCCACATATGTGATTCTATGATTTGTCCTTACTCATTAACATCATAGTTCCTTAATGGTCAGAAACTTAGGACCTGATTTTCAAGAGTCAAGGACCATGAATAAAAGTAATTCCCTGTGAAGTGAAAAAGATCTGTATGTGTAAGCTCAGCATCTTTGAAAATCTGGCTCTCTTGTGCTTAGCCATCAAAATGATTGGCACTGGGCATATCCCTAGACACTGTGATCTATATAAAAGTATTCCATCTTCCAACTCTCGTTAATAATTTCAAATCATATTCCTTCAAAACTCCATAAAAATAACATACTACATAATCCAGTCCAGCTTCTCTGCAGAAGAAGTTTCATTCACCCTGTTATTCATCCCGGTTAGATTACTCATATTCTCCATTCAATTAGGCAAGGTCTATTTTTGATCACGTCAGCACCAGAAAAATATCATTCCCCACATACAAGCTCAGGACATTCGTCTTTTGATGACTCCACTCATACTCCAATGTTTTGATGCTTTTTCTTCTGTTCTCCGCTTCTCTCCCTGTATTTCACATACTTTTCAAAGGATTTCTTTCTATGGTGCCCTATGAGACTTCCCTCCATCCATGGAGTGCCTCAAAAGTTGATTTGTCCTCCCTTCAGTCATTATCCTTTATGTGTACATTTGTAAAATCAATAGCATTCCCTTTATAAATGCAGTGACACCACTCATTCACAATCCACTATTAATATTTCTCTGTGTTGTTTCCCAGGAAAAAAATGGATGACAGAAGGTGTCTCAACAGTGGTTAGGGAATTCTCTCTCATTTTGCTGAGTGCTTACATCAGGTAGGCTTGCACATCCACCCTCACTCACAAGCACATATACTTTTACAGCAAGTTAAGTCCATCTAGTAGATTGAAAACAGTTCCACTGCTCTGTGACACATCTACGAAACACCCAGGAGAAAAAAATTGGTATTAACCTTCAATAAATGAATTATTATATTCCAAATAACAAGATGGCTAAATATAGGCACAGCCTATGAATTAAACATTGTCTAACACTGCATGATGCTAATTTATTTCAGCATACTTGATGATTGTGTTGTGGCTGTGTCCTTCTGAATGCTTTTTAGTTGTCCAGTGGTTGTCCTTTACAATCCAGCTTCTGCCTACAGTAACACATACAGTAACCCACATAACCCATGCCAACTCCACATACACAACTCCTCAGACACATTGTACACTGGGCATGGATTACACTTTGTGTGGTACAGATAGACAGACATACGCTCAAGGCTTCATTAATTTCAATAAAAATAAAGCAAAATTGGTTAGAAACAGCATTAGAAACAATAGAGTAACTGTTTTTGTGTAATACTCTCCTCCTTCTTTACTCTACACTGGTTAGGCCACATTTGGAATACTGCATCCAGTTCTGGAGTTCCCAGTTCAAGAGGCAGTCCAGCACAGAGCCACTGAGATGATCAGGGGACTGGTGGATCTCCCTTACGAGGAGATACTGAGAGTAATGGGCCTGGAGAGAAGGAGACTGAAGAGAGATCCCATAAATGCTTTCAAAGGTCAAATGGTTGAATATCATGATGATGGGACCAGAGTGGTGCGCAGCAATAGGGCAAGGGGCAATGGTTTTAAAGTAGAACATAGGAGATTCAATTTGAAGGTAAGGAAAACCTTTCTTTATAGTGAAGGTAAAAGAGCTCTGGCATAGGCTGCCCAGAGAAATTGTCTCCTCTGCAGACATTCAAAACTCTCCTGGCCATGTTACTGTGTGATCCACTCTAGGTGAATCTGCTCTAGCAGGGGGCGTTGTACTTGATCTCCAGCATCCCTCGTCCAACCCCAACCATTCTATGATTCTGTGATTCTATCGCTGTAGGCTGAGGTTTTATGTGCATTTCCAAACAACAAAGTAGGATGAGACTAACACATAATCACAGAATCACAAAATCTGTTTGGTTGGAAGAGACCTTTAAGATCATCAAGTCCAACCTTTGGCCCAACACTTCCAGGTCACCACTAAACCACATCCCTAAGGTCATATACATTTAAATATCTCCAAGGATGGTCACCACACCATTTCCCTGGGCAACCTGTTCTAATGTTTGATAACTGTTTCAGTGAAGAAATTCTTTCTAACATTCAGCCTCAACCTCCCCTAGTGCAGCTTGCAGTCATTTCCTCTGGTCCTATCACTTGCCACCAGGAAGAAGAGGTTGTCCCTGCCCTTGCTCCAACCTTTTTTCAGGGAGTTGTAGAGAGCAATAACATCTCCATTCAGCCTCCTTTTCTCCAGGCTAAGCTACCTCAGTTTCCTCAGCCGCTCCTGACTGGACTTGTGTGCCGAACCCCTCACAAACGTCATTGTTCTTCTCTGGACACATTCCAGCACTTCTGTGTCCTTTTGTGTCCTTCTGTGTCCTAACACCAAAGAGATAGCACAGCAGTTGGTGGGAAGGCAGCTAAAGGAATAGCCACCAGTGAAAGAGGCCATCTGAAGAGAGACAATTCAAAGAGGAGCAATAAAGAGCTGAAGCATCCCATTGCAGGTAGCAGAGGGCCCTGCACTGAGACAGGAGTATGTGCTGAACCTTTCTCTGGCTGGGTTGCTGTGATAGGGTGTTCCAACCATGGCAAAGACATCCCCATGTGTATTCATAGGGTGCACATTCATCTACATAATGCTTAGCATTTAGGAGCACCTCAGTGTGTACACAGTACAGCCATTTCTAGCAGGGCCAGCACAATATGGCACATGACTTTGTTCTCACATGTTCGTTTCAAATAGAGGTGCACTGTAAGAGCTGGGCTCCTTTCAGACAGAAAGCTGTTTGATCCATAAACATGCTTTTTAGTCTTTTGCTCCTCTTAGGAGCCCACCTGAGCCTCAGAACTAATTCTTGACTGGGACTTTCAGATGTTCCAAGGATGCTTGTTCGTCTCTACATTCCCTGAGCTTTATCAAGCCAGAAAATACACCTAAGGAAAATGTGCCAATACTTTCACACAAGACAATATTCATATCACCGATGTAAGACTGAATATTCTGCTAAGACACATCAATTCAGCCTCCAATCCTTCTCAGTGTTCTAAATGGATGGTCACATGGAAGAAAGCTGCAAAATCAAGCAAATTAAAAGTATTTACCATTGGTTGCTGTTAGAGAACACAGAGCATACAAGCTGTAAACCCTCCTAGACCCAACCAGGCACGACATACCCTTGTTTATTGTCCTTCATCCTAAATTCATCTGTGCAAACCATTTTTCAAGGTACCAGCATCAATGGTTTGGTTGTTGGAAATGAAGGAGGCTTTGGCCCTTTAAAATTTGCCACTTTATTCCTGTTATTTCCTTTCCAACTGAAAATAAGGAATATTTTGCCACTTTAAGCCTGCAGGTAAGATTAGCTAGCTTTGGAACATGAAAATGTGCTTCTAAGCAAGTGGCAAGCACCACCTCAGATACACAGCCCTGAAAAATGTGCTCAGTAAACTAGTACAGTTTTCTTTTTTTAATAAAGAGATGAACTTCCCATTGCCCTCTCTCATGTAAAGCTCATTTTGGAGGCCAGTTTCACCAGTTCACCCCCATGTTTACCAAAACTGTACCCTGAGAGCTTTCAGAATTAAAATACAGAAGTATATAAATTAATAAATATTGGGTAGATTACATGTTTAATTCATACAGCAAATTACCAGAGATTACTCACACAAGTAGCCTGCAATGTCCTTAAAAATATTCTTTAACTGAGGAAAAGTTTTCTGACCTTTGGAGGAAATGCTTGCTTCTAGCTATGACTAAAAAGAGATTTCCTTCTTTCTCTGTTGTGTTAAGAATCTTTTCTTCTTATAAAGAAGGCACCACAGTGGTTTATAACTGTCATAAAAGCCTGCAATCCTTTTGAGGTTAAGCTACTCAGCTATTCAACTTTTACTACAGAAACTTTGAAATTCAAAAAGAAAAAATAATGTAAGTTTTTGAAGGACATGTGTTGCTGTAGGTGATCCTGTTAATTAAAAGTGATTGCCTGCTAGGAAATCATACTTTTAAAAGTTTCATGAATTTATTAGAACCCTGAAGGTATCTTTGTATGCACAGGGCTTTACATGCCATTTATGCAATTTTGTTTCAGATCTGTTTAAAGCTTCACTGACGCTCCCTGAGCAGGGAACAGCACTGCTAGCATTTGTATGTATTTTGGCTAATTGAATTATGTGAAAACACATACTAATGAAGCTTTTAGCAGTGACGTTTGCTGAGGATAGTTTAAGTCTCATTTTCTTCTATATTAGCAACATTTTTTGTTGCAGATTTACCTTTTTGAAAAGCACAGGCTCCTGTTGGTTTTTGTGCAGAAAGTTACATCCTATTTTTTGGCAGTGTTATTCAGGATGCAGCTACAGGAATGTATATGGATACATATGTCAATGGACATACAGGTTTTATTAGTGATTAAATGAAGAAACAGTAAACTACGATTTGGGATTCAAATATACTAGTTTGTTACCAAGACTGAGCAATTTTAAGTACAAAAATAATGAACATCTATCTAAAATTATATTTTCCCCGTTACTCAATTTAAATTGTGTTTTAATTGATAATTACTAAATTATCCATTTCTGCACAGAACCATCTGGCATTATTCTTACAGAGACTTTTCCTCAGCAATGCTTTGCTACCCCTTTATAACTGTGTTTGAGGAATAAATGATTGACACAGAACTGTTGTTTATAGCGTGTGGTTTTTTTAATCTGAACGATGGGAGATATCGAAGCTGGGGGATATGAATTCATTTCACTTGAGATGGGTGGGGATCCAAATCCCTGCACTCATCAACTGACTGCAGGTATCTCAAGTTTGTCCCTACTTTGCAAAAGCAATAAATTAATTGCCTAATAAAAATTGTGATCAGGTATTTGCTGTTCACAGTTTCTTTTTTCAGGTCACAGATGTTAGAAAACGTTTCTTTCTTTCCTCTCATGTCATTTTTGTACTTTACAGTGTATTGCACAAACTATCCCAATATGTAGGCAGCACCCTGCCTTGGTGTGATATCAAATACTGAAATGTTAAAAGGAAAAAAAAAATCCTCTGTGACTCTTACCAGCCAAGAAAAAAAGAGCTGAGGAAAAGTAAGAGGAGATTTATGAAAGTTCACTGTACACTTTGATGAATGTGTGGGCAGGTAGTTTTGCACATGCTTTGGAACATGTTGCCTGTTACAGAGGAATTTATGCATCCCAGGCTTGAGTTGGAATGATCAGTGTCAAGGAGTTGTCGAGACTTGACTGGGCACTTATTAATGTTAGCATGCATCTGGAGCTGCTACACCCTTCTGCTAAGCTTTACCAGATTGACCCCATTTTAAATTGTATCCCAGTCTAGCTATGGACAATGAGCACAATTTCAGAAAAAATAATATTAATAGCAAGCAAGGGAAACTGTCATTTGGTATAATTCAATCCTGTTTTTAACTCTAACTTCAAATTATTTGGATATTTTTCAACATGAGCTTCCCAGGTTATTCATGAGGTTTAACAGCAGGACCTTTAGAAATTTCAATATTTAGGGTTTGTGTGTGGTTTTGCATTTATCTGATACATCTACCAGCTGCAGCACAGACAGTTTGTTATGTAACGCATGAATAAGAGATGGATGCATTTGTGAATAACAAAGCCAAGAGTTAATACTTTAGAGGGGAATATATAGTACAGTAAGAAAAGCAAATATGCATTTTTTATCAAGCTCCCACTAATACTGGTACTGTCAATCTAAACTATAATGTCTTTGAGAATAAAATAAATGTGTCTAGTTCATCTGAATGACTGAGTGAATAATGTATTAATGTGCATTTGATGTGCACATTTACCAAGATGTATCTGCCAAGCCCAGTAAAAAAAAAATCTCTTCTACAGAGACTCCTTTTTTTTTTTCAGAAATGATACCTCTTGAGGCATTAGAAACAAACAGGGCTTTTCCCTCAAGCTGTTATAGTCCCTCTTTGCCCTCCAAAGTAATCAGATAAACATTATTGACATGTCAGCGAATTCATCATTAATCTCTAAGTTCCATCATTATAACAGCAAAGTGTTTCAGAAAACTTAAATGAAAGAAGCCGGTATGTTAAGGGGAAGACTTTGTTCAGTCATGTGAGACATGTACCTAATGTAGAAGAAAGCATGCAAAAAGACCTTGTGTCTTTTGAAAAATCTGTAACTTCTAACCAACAGAAAAGCAACACATTTTACATTTTGTCTTATTTATCTGTCATGCCTCTCTGCTCAGTGCCAGTGTCTTGTAACTGCTTCTGCAGCAGGAGTCACAGCCAGCTCTACTATAAGTTCTGTGCCACCAGTACACACTCTAATACTCACCAGCTGTTTTGCTCTGAAAAGAAAAAAAAGGCAACCTGGTGTTGTTACCAAATGCCAAGACCCTAGTTGAGATGCAGACAATGTCTCCAGGCTCCCATTATGTTGCTTCAGCCCTGAGCTCTGAAGAGTATCGATAAGGGGCACAAAATAAAACAGGGAAATCAAGAGACGCTGAGTAATAGACCTTTGAATCTTTGTTATTGTTAGATTTATAAATAACACAAACACTGGTTCTGGTAGGGAAGGGAAATCAGTTTGCAGCTCAGTATTGGCCTTGATACAATATCATTTCTCATATGTGGAAAAAAAGCATATTTGAACACTGCAAGTCATCTTGGTACAATGAAGTGAATAAATCATGGCTGCTGTATTAAAGGGTCAGCCTCTCCACACCCATGTAAAAGTGCTGGCACTGTTCATGCTAACGTAAAGCTCATCCACCTGAATGCATAGTATATTATATGTGCAATCAAACAGAACAGTTACATGTCCTGAGTGTTTTCCATCTTTTAATATCCTCTTTGCATCAGGTATTTTTCATGTCTCTCTGTTTTATCTGCAGCCAGTAAAATCTTCTGCTTTCAAAGCTAAATGAAGATTTACACTGAAATTTTGATTTGAGTGAAAAGAAACTCCAGAAGCCAAAGGTCTGGTTTGTGTGTGTCAGCTTGTATGTGTTGGCAGGTAATTGTTCAGCCTTCTAGAAAGAAGTATGGTTACTTGCTCTTAAAAATGTCACCAAACTCAAAGTATTTTAGGCAAAGCTTACTAGACTTTACCAAAACCCCAAAAGATTTTATCCTAAATGCTTAGAATTGATATCCTTTCCTGGAAGAGTTGCCTGGAAATCATCCAGCTGCAGGGCTTGCTAAGCTTTGTCCCTGGGTACTGGTTGTCCCTAAGGAATGTCTGGGACTGCTGTGCCTTTTCCTAAGTCCTTGCTACATGACTGCCCTTTACCCGTTCCAGCAAAACTGTGGTGGCATGGTGGACCCACCTCCTTGTCCCACTGGTCCTAGCTGCTGTCACTGCCAGAGCAACGGGATTCACAATGAAAAACATCTAGAATAATAATAACAAAGTCTGCTTGTCTGCTTAAGGCTTTTGTTTTAGATGGATTGCAGAGTCGGATAATATTGCATTGGTTAGTCCACATCAAATTTTCAGCAACAATTCAAGAACAAAATTGAAAGCTAAAAGTAACGTATTCAAGGAAAGACTGTGGTTTTGTCATCTTTGTATGTATCTGTAAATACATGGACTTATTGTGCCACTGTCGGTTCTGGAACTCAGTCTTCCAAACATACCCTTGGCTTCAGGTAGGGCTGTTATCTGCCTGCTTTCCAATCACACTTCCCAGTTTGGCCCTGACATAGACTGATCTGTGCCTGCAGAGCAGCCCTTTGTCTGAAGTGACTTGGGTTTTGTATTTCCAAGGCAGCTACCCTAGATGGAACAATAAATACTATTTTCTGGCAATGTTTTTCTCCTTAAGATGGCAGCTTGTATTTCCTTGTTTTTAAGGTAGTCCACTGAAGCAGGCTACTGCTTTTGAGGCATCACCACAAGGAAAGCCAGCTCTATATGTGCTTTCTGGGTAAAACACAACATGATTTCCCACCAGACCTGTGTAGCAGTAGAGATTTAATCCTCTCCCAAAAGATCCATCTTTCTTGAGCCTCTGTTCCAACCAGTACAGTAAAGGATGGGTCATCCAGAATTTAAAAAAAAATTGAACAGAGAACAGCCATGCCTCTTTGCAGCTTGCAGACCTGATATAACAGCCTCCCCAGCCTCTGGGGGATCAGGTAACAATGGGGTTTGATAATACTGGCGGAGTTTATTTGAGGGATGTTGACAAGCCTAATTGCTTGGCAGCTCCTAGCAGCTGTAGGGCCTCTGGCTGGTCTGAGTGAGGACATTAACTCTTGGCTCGCCTGTGGGGTTCCTCATCAAAGCTGAAACACCGCCTAAGTGAGGGTGACTGTGACACCGCGCTGTGAGAGACACTCCTGGAAAGCATTTGGGTCCAAAATAGGGGAAGTGACTTAGAATGATGCTGAGAGGATGTAATGGTGATAGAAAAATAAATAATAGATTCCAAAATGGGTAACAGGTCCAGAAGTGGGCTTTCTGCATGACTTCTCTGCACATTTAAAGTAATGTGCAGCAGCATCAGTTCTTGCCACTGAAGCTTCTTCCTGTGTTACACAGATAGCTAGTTGGCCTGAAAAGAAAGACCAACCAAGACAACAACAAAAAAAAAGCCATGACGAATCATTTCTCTAACACAGACAATGAGTCAACTTCCCTCAGCATTCTCTCCATTTAGTTTTACTTCTCACTGAACTTTGATTATTAAAGTGAATGGGAAGGATATATTTCATATTCTACTGAGAAGCAGAATGGATGGAGGAACAGCACACAGTCAGCATTGTTGACTGCAATGTAAAACACTGCAAATGTTAGAAGCTGCAGCACTTCCACTTTGTGTTCTGCCTTAGTGGAAATGGGTCATTTTCAAGTCTAGAAGCAGGCTGTAACATGGCAAGGTAAAGTTGCTGTGGGAGTTTCAACTGTGTATTTCTGGATTGTTTTAGTGAAAGAGAAGTCTCCATTTTGCATTATGGTGGTGGTTTTGCAAATAGTGTAGTTATCTGATGTGGAAAAATATACCACACCATTGTACAAATGCTCCAGAACACAGTAAAACTGCAATCCTCATTATGCAGTGATCACTTAATACAGAAATCCCTGAATTATATATTAAAATTTTGTAAAAATGCTAAATTTGTAAATTTTGTATTAGTGCTCGATACTTCACCATTTCATGGCTAGTAGAGGTCTGAGTAGCGAGAATTGCAGCAGAAACCAAGAAATGTGCAACTCTTCACCATCATTGCCAAAAGGTCTGCATGGTGGCAGCTACCACACCTTGCTTTTCTCAAATCTCTATCAGTTGGGAAAAAAACCTTAAAATTTGGCATGCAAGGATAGCTCTATATCAGCCTACTTAGCACAATAATCCCAGGCTCAAAGAATTCTACATTTGCTATCCTTCAGAGAGACCTCAGCTGTGGCACACAGTGTTATGACTTCTCCTGGCCATGCATATGTGCTGTCCAATTTTTTACCTAATGGTCTAATACCAGTGTCATCTTCCACTGTCAAAAGGACACATACTGTTCCCTTAAAGTATTAATCTATTCTTGTCCTTGGTTTTATCCTTATTTAAGCACTTAGAATGGTGTTTTGACTGCATTACTGCAACATACCTTCATGAAATGAGGAGTTTCAAGTCTGTGCCATGTATGTTCTGTACATAAAAAATAATTTAACTCTTTTTACTGGTACTGGGCCTTCAGCACAAGAGTTTCTAAAATATGAGCTGCAAACCCCTGAGGATCTGTGAGCAATTTCTAAGGAATGCCTAAGAAAAGCAAGTATCTTGAAAATAGTTATATTTTAATTGCAACTATCCAAACACCCACCAGAAAAAGCTTTCAACGGCTACAAATCAGAAAATTATGAGAGCCATTGCTTTAGTGTATTCTTTTAAGGAACATAATTCAAAAACACTTTCCAAAAAGATGACTCTCTGAACTCTGAGAGCACTGAAAGGCTCCTTTGCACAACTCATGCTTTCTTTGTATTTGCCCTTTGGCTTGGATCAGTGAATGCCACACAGTGCATCTTTTCTGATAGGAACGCCCATAAGTGCTTATATATCAATACAGATCACCTGCTATTCAGGGAACATTTTGGCCACACCTCTTTGTAGTGAAGACCTTTAAGTTTTCCCTTTTGTGATTTGCAATGCTGGCTCCTATTTTCCTAACAATAGGTAAACTGTGAATATGATAGAGCTATTTTTAGCTGTACATCAACACATAAAACCCCCCAAAAAAATTTCCCATACCCATATATAAGCTAATGTAGAGGAGGAGACTAGATTTTAGATAGCTAGTAAAACCAAATTATGCTTACAAGTCCTCATGGCTGGCAGGATAACTGCCTGTTTTGCACACAGCAAAGTAAAAAATAATTTCCTATCTGTTTTAAATAGTCTCTCATTACTTCTATCAGAGAATATTACTTCATTTTTGTTTACTAGGTACCCTGTCATCTTAAAATGCTGAGGGGATTGATAAAAGCTAATCAGTTCCAGCATTTAAGATACAGTAAATGACACAATCACCATCTGTGTATTAATGTACATCAAGGTGATTAATTTTATTTTTTTCCAGCTCAGTGAAAAAGAGCACAGTAAGGTAAAACAGACAATGGATTCCCATGAGTATTTTCTCTTGATTCAGTGTTTTTTCTTTCACCTGGGACAGTTTTCCTTTTGATTAACTATTTTGAATGCTGCTCTTAAGTACCAGCAACCCTATAACAAGAGCCACAGAAACCTGCATTATACCAAGACAACAGAGGGCCACAAAACTTAATCTGCCAGAAGTGTCCGTGCAATTTCCAGCACTTGATAAAATTTTACATGCTTACATAATGCTCTGAGGACACGTACACACAGTGCACATTAAGAGTAACATCTCCTTACTTCTGTTCCCTCTGACCATGAACAATTTTCTTTCCAAGTGGCATGTTAATGACAGCTGCCAGAAATATTTCCAGGTAAATACCTTTGAGGCAGCACCAATTTGAAACACCAGAAATCTGCTCAAAAATATCCTGAACACCTGTGTAGAAACCATACACCTGGCCTCTCCTCCTTACATGGCTCAGAGTTGGTTATCTGCAATCCTTCATGTCATTTGACCCATGCACAAAATGGGGACAGCTACAGCAAGTGCTGCAGTGGCCAGGGAGTACTCTGGACTTCGTTTGCTGGTGCTTATGAAGTACCTTAAAAGCACATGGCTTAAGAACTGGAATTTTATTCTGTCGTGAATTCACCTTTTGACCATAAGCACATGATTTGCGTTCCTTGTATCTCCCTTCCTTGTATCTCCCGTGAAAAGGTTAACAAGGCTTTTGAGGGGTGCTTTGGCCACAGTCACCATGTGAGAACAAAGCCTCCTCCAGAGCAGGACAGTGGCATTACAGCTTCCCTCTGCAAACAGGGTATAAAGGAAAGCATCAGTGGGCACAGCAGGGCCAGGCAAACCCCAAAGCAGTAAAAAGCTGCTTACATGCTTTGGCATACGGAGCTCTCTCTGAATGGCCTGTGTTGTCCCCAAAAGCACCAACACTTGCTCCAGATAAACACATTGGGACCTGCCTGTTCTGTCAAAGATGGGACTTTCCATAAAATCCAACAAACAAATTGGGCAGTACCACCGAAGAAGGCTGCTGGGCCCCGATGCACACAGGGCCAGGGCCAGGGCCAGGGCCGCGCCCACAGGGCTGCTGGTCTGGCTTTACTATAGCAGTTCCACTGTCTCTGCCTGGGGAAGGGCCCCTGACTCAAAGGGCCCCTGACCTGGCCGGCCTCAGTCCCTGCCCAGCAGCCCCGACACCATTCGTGCCGTAGCCAGCAGATGTCAGCAAGTGATAATAAAACGTAGCCCCGAGCCCGGCAGCAGAGTGGGGATTTGGGGTTCCTCGCACCCGGCCTGTGCCCGCCCATGAACACCCTCAGAAAATGAATCCCAAGTCCTCCTGCGATGCCTCAACCCCACATCCCATTGCTGAGGGGTGTTGTGGGGCGAGGGCAGACAGCTGTGGGGCGCTGAATCACTTCATGTGTCAAAATCACATCCCTGTGTAACCGTGCTTGTATCAGTTGTGTGGCTTGTTACAGGTTTAGATTTTAATACGGCCAGAGGTAGACATGGAAATGAACATTCTGATCCTGTACAAAACATCTGCTGACACTTCTCAGAAACACACTGTGACACATCAGGAGTTGATGTCAAAGCAGTTTAGTTCTTACGGTGCTGCAAGCCAATTTTTGTAACCCATATTACTCTGTGAGGGCTGCACTGACTTGAGGTGTTTCTGGTGTGCGTTGAACTGGACAGCTGAAAGACGTTTAATCCTCCTTAAACAGACAGAATGGTTGGGCTCCTACAAGCCAGGATACCCTGGCAATTAAGGTTTTAAGAAGTTGTTAATCAAGATGCCTAATGAGATAACTCAAGGTCTGTGTGTCCCCTAGTTGAACTGTCCTCATTACACCCTCATTAGAATACTAGAAATCACACACACAGGTCAGGTAGACCCTGACCCAGGTCAGTCCCCCTCTCCTGAGTATATGGAGTGTAAAGCAGGTACCACTGTCACTTTAATTTGAAGCAAAGAACTAGCCAATTAGCTTTAGGACTGCAGTTGTAATCACCCGTAGAAACCTGATAAATAATGTATTCATTACACTAATTTGGATTGTGCAAATGAATGAATACTCTCACGGCTTGTGGGGCTCACTTTGTGGGTGATCACTGAGTTCCGAGCTTTGCACAAACTTGCAGTAAAAGAATCCCTCAGCTCTGTGTGTGGATGGGTTGTTAGTGCACTAGGAGAAAGAACCCAGATTCAGGATAGCAACTGGGGGTTTTCTGCCCCATACAGTAAATGAAAGCAGGATCCCACACCAGCGTCCTACAAATTATTTGCTGACTGCTAAAGCAATTCTGGCCTCACCAGCAGAAATAAGGGTGAGGTATCAAATTTTAATCCTTTTTGCGCTCCTGGATGAACAACTCATCTTCACATCAAGGAAACAGAAGGCATGAGAGTGTTGACAAGGTGTGTGGAAAATTGCTGCACATTTGCTAGGATTGGACTTGATGATCTTGAAGGTCTTTTCCAACCGAAACAATTCTGTTATTCTATGATTCTAAAGGCTCAAAGCTGACTTTAGAGTGATCTGTTTACACCAAGCTCTGCAGAGCTTTACAAAAGAACATGTCCTGGAGCTTGCAGCTGAAGCTTGGAGTGCACTGCTGAACCACAGAGGAGGATGCACACTAAGAGACAGGAGTGATTTAAGTCTTCTTTGTGGCTCTTTGGGAAAAAAAAAATTAAATTTCTCTCTTAAGGCCACACATAATATTTTGGTTTTCAAATTCCCAGAGACTCCAGAAAGAGCTGTAATTTCAGGAATAAAGGACATTAAAATTTGCTACATAAAATAAAGTTGGAGACTGATGAAATTAGATATAAAGATTAACTAATGGTATTTTATAACTTGGTATTAATTGGGGTAGCTAATTCTTCAGGCTCCCTCATGCCCATGGTGCACTAAATGCAACCCCAAATCAGAAGAATTCACTAATATTAATATTTACCTCAATAAAACAAAGCAGAGCAGGTTCCCAGGGAGGTTCTTACATAACTTGGCATTTTCCTTTATGCCAAATGGCTTTTGCTACAACAGTCCCAAGAAAACCTGAAACCAAGGATGTTTGCACAGGTACAGCTGTGTTTGTTGTTGCAGTTTCTCCTGAGGGCTGCAGCATGCAGGAGTGGATACAGGTGCTGGGGACAGACAGAACCTCCCTGTCATCTGACCTCTTTGTCCTCACCATCTCACTTTCCTCCGAAAACACCTCTGTGGTGCTGGAAAATTTATTGAAAACCTTAGCAAAGCAGGGGAGGTAATCTGAAGTGTTTACTGGCAGCACTGTGAGTTTTTCCATAGGGTTTCCAATAGGGTTCTTAGGTCCTTATTTACCCATCCAGCTTATTCACTGTAAAATTAATTGTGTACTTGCAGGACTAAAGCAGGTTTTGATTGGATGGCTGAACAGAAAGGTGTTTAAATGTGTCCCTAAATGATTTGTGCAATGGAACTGAGGCCTGGACCCCTCTCCCCCTGCAATTTCTCCTCAGTTTGAAGGAAAAATCAGTGAATGATAAGAGAGGTTAGTCGTGGGGTTCAGAGAATTACCTTCTCTTCCCTGAAAGGAAATTCAGAGGACAAAAAGAAAAACAAACCTCTCCTCTAGCACTTCATTTTTAATGAAAATGTTGCAGGTTTCCAGAAGAGTTTAATCTCTTTTCCAGAATCCACCAGAATAAAAAAACTCAAAACACCAGCACAGATGCAGATAGAAGTGATTAACAGACAAGGCAGGAAACAACCTTCACAGTCCAACAGGAAGAAGGTCAGAGCATCTTGTTCCTCTTTTCACTCAGAAAACATGTGAAAATTTTCTTTGTTCCATGTCTTCTTTTTTCTCAACATGTGGAGATAGACCTACCTCAACCAGAAAAGATTGGAGCCCAACAAATGCCTAGCATGATACTGCAGAATGTCCAATTACATTCTTTCTGTACATTTAGGTCTTAGATATCTCCTTCTCCTTTTGGTTTTAAATGTCATGCTTTTCCTTCTTTAGTTTCAGATAGAACCCCAAACCATGAGTTATTTCTCTAGTCCAGAATGTACTGGATATTTTAATTTGCTTGGCGGTATGTTTGATAGCAGGAAGCAGAGCAGTACAGTTATCCAAAGGCACAGTTCAGCATTTTACACTTATTTCTCACTTAGTATTCTCTGTTCACACTATCTAGGCCTTTCACTCTTCCTTTCTTTGTGTGTCAATTTTCTCTTTTAATAACTGAATTAATGAATGGAAAGTCTTTTCAACTGTTTCCATCACTCCTAATCTTTTGGGGTTTTTTTCTCTCAGACAAAGCAAGGGTACATCTCAATTCCCAACAGCCCATTATGTCCAGAAAGCAGATAATGTTCCTTCACCAATGGAAATCAAGTCACCTGTGGAATTTTTCTAATTTTTTCAAGGATTCTCAGAAGTCCATTATCACTGCTGTCCTTCTCACTCCTTTCTGACCAGACTGGAGTAATCTTGAGCCCAAACCCCAGTTCAGGAAGGGTGTGAGCATGGCTCTTTCAGGAATCCCAATGCACTAAGTGCTGATGGCAAATAATTCAAACATACCATAAGACATGAAATATTTTATAGCTGAAAGCAAGTTTTAGTAGGAATCCTCCAGAAACATGAAAAGCAAGGGTCTACCTTGGATGCAATTCTGTCTTCCAGCAGGCACTACATGCCACCAAACTCTGCACTCCTCTTAGATTTTGCTTGTGCTATGCAGTGATCAAATATATTTTCAGCTATATTTAGGAGGTGCCACAGGTTCAGCATAAACTTTTGTGTGAAAAACAGTAAGAAAAAAATGGTCTTGACATATTTGGGATGCCACTGTAAGGGAATGTGTGTGGAGTCCTGATATTTAACAGCAGTGTGAGATCTAAAGAACTGGCAATGTGTCCAAACTGAAACAGGATCAAATAGGAAAGACAGCAACACTCTTTGAGACATTGAGTTTTGTATCATAATCCTGACATAAACTGATATTTACTTGCTGAATTTACAGTGATTTTACTTGCATTTTTTAAAATATTCTTTATATAGCAAATTAACATTTATCATTTTGAAGAAAAGACAGCTTTGTTATGATTGTGTATTTTATGCAATCTCAGACAGCTTTAAAATTATCAAAGTTGTAGTGAAAAATAAGTAGCTACATCAGGTCATGCAGCTATCTAAAGATTACAAATGAAGGTAGAACAAATCTGTAAAAATAGAAAAATATGGATTACAGACTCATTCTTGTAGAGGACACTCTCACCTTCTACAAATTTCAATAATGACTAGATTGTGATACTCTTACCCAGATCAAGTCATGTCCTAATGCTTCATTGCAATGGGATAACTCAAAGAATTATATATTATTCAAACTTGAGAAAGGTATGACAATCTAACCTAAAAGCTAAGTGTTCTTAAAGCACAACAGCACTAGACTCAGTGCAGAGAAAATTACATCACACTTATGAAGTGAATAATATGAATTGTTTTCCATAAATGATATTTTCTACCAAAAAATTATCTGAGAAATTGCTTAACTTATATGCTAGGTCCTTTGGGGGGAGAGTAGCTCCAGTTTCACTGCCTAAGTGTCTGTTCCATTTAAAGGATATTAGCTAGCCAAATGAAAAATGCATGAATCAATCAGCAACAAGGACCTTGATCTCTGAATGAGACAATGCTGAGCTTTGAGATTTATGGTCTTGCTTCCAGAATTCCATTATTTGGAGGAACAACAACAATAACAATGGGAGATGACATCAGAATAGTGAGTGTTCTTCTTTTCCTTTCTTTTCCTGTTGATCACAAGATGCTGACTTCTGTCATCTACCCCTGTCAGATGAGTAAATGTTCAGTGCTTTAAAACATTACCACATGCATGCTCATTTCAAAATAAAATTACAATATCGTGAATGGAAGACCATTGTTGCCACTTGCAGTTTGCACTGCTAATTAGTTCATCCACGGATCAATTACATATTGCTTATTCTTCTCCTGTATTTCTTCTGCAGGCAGAACACCTCTTTATTTTTATGCACAGAAAATGTGTTGTTGGAGTCATACTCCACTGATGTAGAGCAGACAAGAATTTCATTCTAACAGCTCGTGACTCTTGTTTTCTGTTTTCCAGCACAACTGCAGAAAACATAATAGATTTGCCCCTTAACTTTGTGACATTAACTTTATGATCTCTATAGAGGGTGAATTTCCTTTAGACACTGTTGTCTTTGACAAGACCTGCCCTAAGAGGTTCAAATGCTTCTGCCATAGTGCCAAAGATGAGAGGAGGTTATGAGGGATAGATTTACTGGAGGAAGCAGGGCTCCTTGACTGGCTGGACATGGGAACTCTCTCACATGGTGTGATACTCTCATGACCATACAGCTGTGGGGTATCCTTGTCCATTCGGCTGGGAGTTGTGCATCTTCTTTAATGAGAAGTAAATCATGTTTGACCCCATCACACAGTGTCTGCTGGTGAAGAATCAGCAGTGAATATGATTGTGTTTTACTAAGTACAGTTCCAGACCAACCTCTGGAGTAAAAAACAAAATCCACAAAGCTCTTATGCTACCTTGAACATCACCAAAACACTCTGCTTATATGTACATAGACATAGATAAGGGCTGGATGAAAATACTAAGAGGATAATGTTCATCCTACAGTTTATTTTTAGATATATATTACACAAGTTCTGATACTCCCTTTAGCAGGCAGACATATATATTCATTTCTGGTAGAAGAAATAGGCAAAAGTGGCTAATTGTGACAATATTTACACATTTGAAATTGGCTGCAAAGATCAGATGCAAATCCTGCCCTAAACTCTCTCCTGACTAGGAAATATTTGGATTTAAGCTTTGTTTGGTGCCTTATCTTGCGTGAATGGCTCCTCTCTGGGGCTATATCCCTTTTACAAACACCATGGCATAGCTCAGCCAGTGAGGCAGGTAAAGGATACATCAGAGATAGGAATGCCCTTGCTTCCTTACTTCAGGAAGTACAAGTTATCCAAACCCTTTATATGATCTTAAGACAAATTTAGATAACCTCTTTCCCTGATGACATGGTCCTCATTTGGATGACAGTCAGTTTAATAAAGAGTATATCAAGTTAGGGCAGTAAAGTAAGAATTACATCACTTGGAACCTTTTTGTATTTCAGGAATTACTTAATTACTGACTCTCTGCAATGAAAATGGCATCTAGAATGAATCTACAGCTCACTTTGTATATGATTGTGCATATAGAAAAGATAAATTCCAGCGTTAAACTGCAAAAACACTAACTTCATTGGCACAGCACCTCTTCTCAGCAGCTTTATGCAACCTCTTGCAAAAAAGTCTGCACAGAACATAACTTATTCTACTAACATTGAGAAAACACCTCCCAAGAAACTGGTATTGATTCTTGGTAACAAGTAACAATGCAGCTTCTGTATTTGGGTGCCACAACTGATAAGAGGAGAAAAAAAAACATTACAGCTGAGATAAATGTACATGCAGCACTTCTAGGCTACTAGTTGACATCTTGTAGTGAAAAAAGCCAAAATGCTTAAACTGGAGCGAGAATGTTTGTAGCCATGAATGTATTGTGCTCTCTGCTTGATGTTCTTCAGAGAACAATCCACAATATAACTAAAATTTTGGTATGAAATCCCTATCTTCTGGCAGAAACATTTAAACCAAAACTGTTTTCTCCCATGGACTACTTAAATATATATTTTAATCACTTTTCAGCCTTTAACAAGACAGTCTTCTGTTTTCAGAGTTCACTTGCTCCTGCTGTTTATAGGAACAGTTTGCTGAGACCAGTAACCAATTTTTCAAATTCAATTATTTTAGACAAGCCAACATTTCCCCACCTGGCTACTGCTGCTGTCTTAAGTGATGTGGCCACATAGAAAGCACAGGACATCATGGCATTGTCTGGTGGTGGTTAATTGATGACTCAGTACCATTTCTATAAAAAAAGCAGGTGACAGGCAAGCCCACCTGTGTACCCAGGTGAACCATGTTTCATAAGGGAACAGACTGCAAATGAGCTCAAAATGAATCTGTAACCTTAAAGAAAAAGATCCCTTTCTTTACAACCTTGAGGAATTGTGAAGTTTGCAGAACAGCAAGAAGAAAAACACAACTCACTCTATGTGGAACAGTAAAAGTAAGTAGAAACTATAGTTTCTATTTTGTGGGAATTCTAACCTTTTTGTAAATGTTTCCCTATTCTAAACTAGAATTCTTAAACCTCTTCCCAATTTTTCCTTGAAATGAAATGCTGAGAAGAAAAGTATTTGTGACTTACCCAAGTTCTTTGCTTTGACTTTGACATTTTTTAACTATTTGAATGAAAATACACTTTGGAATAAAAAGGAAAATGTAACACCTTTCTTTTATTAGGGGTTTTTTTTTAATTCATTTTTTAAAATCAGCTTTCATAGAGTTGTATTATCTATATGTAGTGTTCTGTTTATTTCTGAACATTTCCAGACATGCAGGAAGAATAACTGCGAACAGTTACCACTGAAGTTTTAAAAGATACCCACCTGCAGCAAGTAGCTACACATGCAATAAGCCTTTGCTGTTATAACCTGGTCTCAGCATAAAGTTTCTTTACCTGCCTTTGTTGCTCCAAAAGTTCTTCCAGTCATGTAATCTGAAGGAAACATCCATTTAGTCCTGTTGATGACACTTAACATTTATCAACAGATTTCTACTGGGGGAAAAAAAAAAAAGATATAATGTGACTTCAGTGACCCCCTGTGGATGGAGAAATCTGGAAATTGAAAGTTAGGTTTCCCATTTTACCAACAAATTTTATGAACTTACAATGGCTTTTCTTTTAGCTAAGTGCATCACCAAGTTTCCAACACAGTTCCCACTGCAGGAAGAGACTAGCAGCTAACATAGTAATGAGTCAGTATCTATTGAGATTCACTCATTACTATTAATTTCCTCATTGCTTCCAACTGATTCAGGAACTACTTATGGAAATTCTTCTTCTGCCTTACTGAAATCCAGCACTATTGCTGTCAAACCTGCCAACAGGCGCAGCAATGCTACTGTGATAAAATAAGTCCAATTCTATCCCAATCTTGCTTTCCTAGGGAAGAACAGAGCTCATTAAATAATTATCAACTGTGACAAGAAAGTAGCTGGCCAAACACTTGCTGCTAATCTAGGCATGACAGCAGGACTATACCTTTCAAAGCAGTAATTAGCTAGATGAACAACAACATAAGTACCAGACAATGACATGGAAAGGACTGTTCCTAAAGGACAGATTCATTATATGTAGGGTTTAGTGTTTGTGTGACTTATGAATGTTATTTTGCAGTATGCAATTACACTACTCTGACGCTGCCTTTCTCTTTTTTTTCTGCACAGTTTATGAAAGGGGACAGAGGGAAAATCTGGAGCTGAAGGCACAAGAGAACAAGTAATAGAAGCTCTGCAAGACCTTTGTGTTCATGAAATGAAGATGGCTGCATAGATCTCATGGGAAAACAACACCATCAGCCTGCACCTCCATCTTGTGGGAAGAAGCAATCCAGTACTTGTACCTTGCTCTGGTGTTATGCTTGGACTGATATTCACCTAGTGTCTATAGATTAGCTCTAGTAAATCTTACAGTAAGCCTTATGACTTCTTTCTCAACAGGGCAGTCTCTCAGTCATTTCACATTAGTGTAATGCTATTGAAGCTAGGGGAACAATACAAATTTATCCACAGCATCACCAAACCAGCAGCTAGCAACAGTGCTACAGGTGTCCTATCAGCTAAAAGAAATCACAAGCCCAATCCACTTCCATGGAATACAGGAAGCAAGACTGTGATAGCAACTGAAGCTGAGGCTGGTTTTATTAACTTGTTTTCAACTGGACATTTTGGATACTTAAGGTTAAGCATACACATAAGTGTTTGCAGGATTAAAGCCTCCATTTAGAATGACGGAGTAAATCCAAATGGAGATGGATTAGTTGGCAGGGGGCAGGTGAGGTGGTCAAAGGCACATGCAGTTTATCATATGGCTCCGTAATTTACTACATGATTATCACAACTACATATTTGGTGTGGGGATATAGATATACATGCACACATGTATACACAGAGCCAAACTTTTTTGGCATGGGGGCTGCACAGTCATTTCAAATTGAGTCTCTGGGCTGAACTTGTTCCAGGGCTGCTTGTCTGTTGCCAACACACTGAAGCGCCTCAGGCTTCAGTCTGATTCTTTGTTTGCTTGCCCATTAAAGTTCTTATCCCACACTCCCTTTTGGCAGAAAATTTTGTTATTTCTGCTTTATGCTGGCCTAGGCCCTTCTCTTGCCTCTGTTCCTATTAACCTATAGCAGTGACAGCCAGGAGCAAACTGAAGCAGCTGGTTGGAGACGCTACTATCAGACTGTGAAACAGCTGTTGTGCAGAGGGGCCACCCTGAAAAACTTCTATTACAGCACTGCTGGGCCATATTTTGGCCACTGCAGATGGGGGATTGGGGCAAGAGAGCACTTTCCTTTGCAGATATCTAATTGCTGAAAAATGTAGGGGTGTGTGCAGCATCTTTATTGGATGTCACACAGAAGTAATGCTTTCCAGGTATTTTCCTGGCACTTTGTATCAATACCCTCTTACTGCCAGCATGCAGTGGCCCCATGTTGCAACTCAGTATAAAACTGATTTCCAATTTTTCTGTTTAAATTAATATTTACCAGTTGGTTATTTTTGGCAGATTTCTATTGGTAGCATTGATTCAACATGAACAGCCAAATTCAGTTCTTCGTTACAGTAGTATGATATCTGGAGTTAATTCCACTTTCACCAATGTCACTAAGAGCAGACATAGTTCTTATTCTGCTTTTGTTTGTCATTTGCTCTGTCCTTACCTATAGGTAAGAGCTGGGCTGCAATTTTAACTTTGGAAAAGCTGGGATACCGTATTAAGTACAGCTCTGAAATGTGTTGATTGGGAACTTTCTAAGGTACTTAGTAAGTATATGCACCTTAACCTTCAGGAACCAGTCACTTCATAACATTGTTAGGTATGTGCATAAATAGTTCTTGTGAAAGCAGTTTAAATTTGACATTCTGTATCAACCAAAAGGAAAATAATTATTGAGTAATTTTGTATCCATCATCTATCATATGGATTAATCACTTCAGAGTTGTTATAGGTGTTTCTAAATTAAAGATGTGGCAGAATCATTGATGAGGGAATAAGACCTACAATCATAATTTGAATGGACTCATAGTCCATGTTGCCTAGACTGAATCCAGTCTGATGGATATTGAGACAAGAAATACCTCACCGATGTCTATAGAAAAGCTATAAAAGCATGGCAATACCTCTGTAATGGGCATGTGATACTGAACACTGGTCCTTTGAACCACATTTCTGTTTGTCATCTTAAGGGTGGGAAATTGCTAAAAGAACAAAGTCAGCCACCAAGGCTGTCAAGCTAAGTTTGCTGTGACATTGATAGATATTCAAGCCAATGTCTTTCAAATGTTATTGTGAATCACCTTTCCCTTCTTCCTTCCCCTGCTTCAGTCATCTTGCTGGCTTGGAATATTCACCTTTGTCTCAGACCTCAGCTGCCTTCACTTTATTGCATATGATTGCTATTGTCTTTGTCTCTTTTATCCGCTTCACTGTGTCTCATTTTCCTAAAGTACCTGGCACCCACTTTTCCATAACACTGTTCCTTTGTTTCAGGAAAACATAATTTCAGGAGGCAGCAGAAATACAGTTCCAAAGGCCACAGGGTGACATCCTTTCTCACCTGATCTTTATTCATATCAGAGTTTAATGGCATTTTTTTTTCCATTTCTCAAGCACCCTGCAACTCCCTTCCTCCCTGACAGGAAGGCACATTTTATTTCTCATAAAAATGCTTTCCTACCAATCTTCTGTTCTTCAGAATTTTCAGAGGCCTTTTTGTTAAACACTGGTTTTCTCACATGGGATGTACCTGTTGACCTGGTTGTGGTTTATTACTGTTTTGACATTTCTTCTCCTTCCTAAATTTGGAGGACCTCAAATACTTTTGTCATTTCTAATCTCTGTTGTATTGGCTTCAGCAACAATCTTCCCAAACTCTCCTTCTGCCATAGGAACAACTGGGAAGTTTCAATATCTGAACTTTCTGGCTTTCTAAAAGTAGTATTTTTAATGTACAGCTGGTCTGTATTTGTGGTTCATACATAATCTATCTGTCTCAGATATCAGTGACAAGAAAATGTCATTTGTCTCATTTCTAACAAGACAGGAAAGGATGCTGCTACGCAGCCCTTTATGTACACTTTCTTAGCTCCATGATGCACTAAAAAAGGGCCCCAGTCCATTGAAATAATACAAAACCTCAGTTTCTGATGGAAGTGGCATGTGATTTTCTGTGTACGTTTTACACCAGAAGGTACAGTGCCTATTGTACATCCCCATTTAAAACTCAAACACAATGGCTCATGCAGCTGGATGGTGACCTGTCAATGAAGTTTAAGACAGCATAGACTTCCACATGAATCTGCAGATTAATGAGACAGACAACTGTCGTCTTTTTTACCCACAAAAGGCTACTCATGTATTCTGAATGTGCTGCAGACTAAAACCAAAGTTCAGCTCACCACAGGACTGGAGAAGAAACACGCACAGGATACACCTCAGAAACAGCCCATCCCTTATGGAAAACTCCTGTGGAATTTAACACAAAATGATAAGCTTTCTGCAGCAGGTTCTTTTTTGGGTTGGGGTTTTTTGTTGTTTTTTTTTTTTTTTGTACTATCCTATAGCTCAGATACTTCTATTACATTCCATACAATGGCTCAAAAAGTTAATATCAAAGATGTAATGCTCCACAGATTTTAGAGTAATTTCAGCAGAGTTCTGTTACATTTCTATAGGACCCCCTTGTTTCTATTCCAATTATACTATCTAGAACTTCTCATTTAAGACCTATAACAGGCCCTTTTCCTCTCTATTTTCCTTTAAGTATAACAAAATGTGTATAGAGATATATTATTTCAGTGTGGACTTCCACATGAGGCAAAGGCATTATTTGCCTTTTGCCAAGTAAGCTAAGCAAAGTGTTAAAACCACATAAACATAAATAGCAACTGCCTTCTCATCTTCATTAGGCCAATGAAACATCACTATAGTGTGGAAAAATGGGGGAAAATTAGCTTTCCATCTTTTTCTAATTATAATTTTGAAGCAAAGCCCAAATTCTAAGCAATTACAGGAACCTCTCTTTGGGAATGTCCTCTCAGGACATTATATCTACATTAAGTCAGTTATGCAAG
Organism: Upupa epops; assembly: GCA_013397515.1. NCBI lineage: Eukaryota > Metazoa > Chordata > Aves > Bucerotiformes > Upupidae > Upupa > Upupa epops. The sequence goes on along the minus strand of VZRI01011114.1, from coordinate 73,593 downwards.
GTTTATTTTAGCTCCTCAGATACATTACAAAAAGTCTTCAGGAAGTGTTTGGCAGATCATAGTCCTACATTTGTGGTATAATTCTTATCTATGTGTCCTTCCGATATACAGCAGCAGTTGTCATAGGTGTTGATACAAGCAGTTCCATGAAAATGGATTGCTTAGTATTTGTAATGGACACAAAGACAGCAGGTACTTCAGGACTGACTGATCAGCTCTGAAAGTCTGTTTGTGGTCTTTACTCTTTCCTTCTCCTATCAGCCAAAAATTTTCACAATTTGCTCTTATCCACCTCTTATAGACTGCACACAGTAACTCAATTGGAGTCACTGTTTCTATGTTCCCACTCAGTTATATTCTGAACAGACTCTGGATCAACCTAAACAGAGGCAGAGTTTGGTGGGGAGACATGAACAAGCTGCTTATATTCTGCCAAGACCCAATGACAGCACCAGTGAGATGGTGATGCTGACACACAGGTGGCTGTGACAGCCTGTCTTGGTTTGAAAATTACCTAATTTTCAAATATTAGTTGTGGTGTTTTTATGCTGAAAAAGCATTTTTTCTTTAAGCTGGAGGTAGCTTTCCTAGCAGACCTCCTGTGTCAGTGTCTGGACTCTACAGGTGATTGGTGGACAGAGTCTATAAAAGGGAAGGTACTTCGTGCTTCTTCATCTTTCTTTGTCTTTCTTTGTCATCTTCTTCACCATCTTCACCTTTCTCCTGCTTCTGTTGCGATACATCTTGAGAGAGTGAGCAAGCTTCTCTAGGAGAGAGCTCCTCGCCCCCAAGGGTGGTGGTGGTGGGCAAGCAATGGCTCTCAACATCCTGCAGCTGAAGGGTGGAACACACAAGAGCCTAAGCCTGGTTGCAGTTCTTCCACGGGGGTAGCCATGGCCTTCTGGACTGTGGCCAGAGCCAGCTCATCCTAGCTTCTGGTGTGAAGCCAAAGAGACAAAACCGCTGTCCGTACCTGATGACCCCCTTTGGTGGGGGTAAACCTGCAGCCCTACCCTCTTTCACTGAGGGCTGGGATGCAGAAAGCCAGCACACTAGCTCAATCCAGTTTTTGACAGTGGGCCAAAGTAAGGGCAACTCCTCCACACAGCTGCTTCTACAGTTTGATCACCTTTGAAGATGCCAGACAGAGATGAGCTCTTAACCCTCTATCTCCCTTGGTGCCTAAACACAGGGGAGAAGAAAGGCCTACGGCCTGTAGAAAGCCCTTGGACAAGACCTTGAAAAGCCTATTCACCATAACAGTCATGGCCTCACATAACCAGCACCATGTTGGCTTTGTCTCCACTAGGCTTGCAAAGATCTTGTATAGTCTGCAACTGAGTGACTGAGAGAAGCCTCTACTAAGAGAGAGAAAGAGAGATCACAAGAACTGATCTCCTAAGCCTTTGGCAAACAGAGTGTAGTGTGTTGGCAAACAGTGCTGTAGTGTGAAAGAAGTGCCCCTGTGGTAACAGGAGCTAGAAGTATGCCGGAGATATCACAGAGTACTGATGTGTGCATGAGGATCGGAAAAGGAACTTTTCCACAAGTATCAAATGTATATGCCACAACCCACAACACCACCCCTTTCTCTTCTGGAAAGTGAGGTGCAAGTGTGTGTGTGGTGGCTTTTGTGTTTATGAGTGTTGAGGTACGCTGACTTGTCCCAGAGCTCTCATCTAAGGCCAAAAAACCCAATGTGTTATATGTCTCCCATTTCTCTCAGTGTGTGTGAAAAGGCATAGTGATACAGTTTCTGTTTTATCTTTTTGATTCTTTTACTTATTTGGGAATTTCTTTCCTTTCCTTATTGGTGATGGGTTCAATAAACTGTTGTCTTTTTAGCAAAGTTGTTTCCTTGCCTATTGAAGTCTCAGTGAGAGGTGGTTGTTGTGCCTGAATTACAGGCACCAACCCAAACTGATTTAGACCCTCTCTCTAAACCATTACACAGCCTGATCACAAGGGACCCAAATTCAGAACAAGTTAGGTTAACCAAGAACATCTAATTTATCTCACGTAACGCTTAGAGAGCAGAACTCTGCACAACCTTTCATCAGACTCTTCCTCATTGTAGGGCTTGATAGGGCAAGTTGAAACAGAAGATTAATATGACCTGATACTTTTATTATCAGAAGGTGGTAATCCATCATGGAAAAGCAGTTCAAACTGTTGTTTAAGCTAATAATTACAGGCCAAAATAAGTTCAAATGGACTTGAGAAATGGCAGTAATTTAAATGGGTCTGACAAGAAGTGCACAGAAAGCTAAAAGTTAAAGTAATTGGACCAGCGAATTTCCCATGGTCTTTATTATTATTAATTTCACAAAGTAATCATGTTTTAATCTTAAAGGGGCAGGAGATGGGAAGCACAAAGGCAAGTGGCAGACTTCAGTTTGTCAATTTGAGACAAATATTTTTAGTCACAAGGATTACCCATACCAGTGTTTGTGTCTTGAAGAAGAGGCTCCAAAAATATTTGTTGAAGTCAAAATGTCTTTTAAAATTACTCAAAAACCCACAAGTACAGCAATCCTCCTTGAGATTACTAACTTTATTTGTTAAGCAACTACTTTGTGTCAGTTTTGACACATCAACAGCTTATTTAGCTCACAAGGATGCCTTTCATGGTGTACAAAGATCTCTGAATATATGAATCACAATTCAGTACCATCCAAAGTATCATCAGATGTTAAAGTGGGAACTATAAACACCCGAAGTGGTTATGTAGATAATGTATCCAGTTAGCTTTATTATTTTGGGGCTGTTTAGTCTGGGGAAAAGGAGCCTTGGGGGAGACCTTATTGCTCTCTACAAATACCTGAGAGGAGGTTGTATTGAGAGTAAGGTTGGTCTCTTCTCATTGATGACAGGTGACATACAAGGGGAAATGGCCTCAAGTTGCACCAGGGGGGATTTAGGCTGGATATCAAGATAAACTTCTTTACAGTAAGGACTGTTAAGCACTGGAACAGATTCCCCAGTGAGGTGGTTGAGTCACCATCCCTGAATGTGTTTAAAAATTGTTTGGATACGGTGCTCCGGGACATGGTTTAGAGCTGGGTTGTTAAAGATTAGTAGGATTAGGTCACAGTTGGACTTGATGATCTTGAAGGTCTTTTTCAACCTGAGAATTCTGTGACTTGTGTGAATTCTGTGAATTAACAAATCTTTTTTTCATTCCTGAGACTACAATACCTTGTCTTACTGCTTTCATGATTGTTTCATCTAGTTTCTGCATATCTTCGAGTATTTTACTTTGTATGTAATCCCTTGAGAAGTAACTTTGCATTGACTCATATTCTTTCTTACCTTTCTTTAAGAAAGTTTTGTCTCCACGGATTTTCATTGAAGATGTTTGGAACTGGAGAGCAGTGAGTTCAACACTGTTTCCCACATTAATTTGAGTAGTAGAGTCTCATTCATGTCCCAAGTGTATTTCCTGAGATTGGTACTATGGGTCCAGCTGAATACAGTTTTCAACTGTTAATACTCTAAACCTAACACAAATTCTGCTCTCTGTGTTTCCTTTGATTATTTAAATTATTTCTTGAAGTACAGACAAGCTCTACTCATCTTCCAGCACTGCAGGAAATGTGCCATATTAATCTTTGGGGATGCTGATTTCTGTTTTTTGTTTTCTACTGTTTGGAGAGATCCTGACTTTCTGTCAATATCTGAGATATAGATATGGTTATGGTTGATAAGTTTGTCCTGCATTCATGTTATTAATGAAACAGATTATGCAAAATCCAAACAATTATCTCTTTAATTTCATAGTTTCTTGGGTAGATCTAAACCAGCATTATTACTCTGACCTGTTGCTAAATAGCCTCATCTTCTCTCTTATGTATTGGAATTTTCCAAAGTGTTGTCATCTTAAAGAATATTTACTTTTCCATTGAACAAACACCATGAATCAAGACTGCTCTCCTACAACCAAAGACCCAAAGGTGAGCAGTATTGATTATAATAAAAATGCTCAATACTTGAATCCATTTTCAGATGCTGACCCTACCCACAGCTCTCACTGTAAGTAAGAGCAAAGCTGGAAGACCAGTGCAGAAACACTGTAAAAACACATCTGGAGGCTTCTAGCTGCTGCTGGTGTAATGCCTCTCAGCATGGAGTTGCTCACAAATATTTAGTACTCTGCTGGACCAGATTTCCTCTTCCAAGAAGTAAAAGTGCCTGGCATATGATGATGGATGGTGGCTCTTCTTTCAGTAGAAGTCTGTGTATTCTCAGCTTCTGTCCATGTAGAAAAGCAGTCACAGAAGGAAAAGCAGAAGAGGTGGTTGACAGAGAAACCACCAACTCTGTGCATCTGAATTATGTAAACAGGGAACACCAGAAAAAGGAGTAAGAGGAAGCTGGTATCACTGCTACTCCTTCCACCTGGAACATGCTTAAAGGATCTTTGGTTTACAGAACACATCCGAATCAACACCTTTGCATGCACTAGTTGCAGCCAAATCAGTTACAAACTTGAACAGGGACAGTTAAGGTAAGAAGGTAAGGACAATATTAGTTATAATTAAAGAGATCCAGAAGATAGCAGAATACTGAACATTTTCCTTCCCCTGCTCTCTCTCTGAACTATTACTTCATTTTGCAGGAGGCAGAGGTTAGAAGGAGGAATAGTGGCCTGCAACAGAAGGAAGAGAAATAATAGTGCACAGAAATTTGAAGCTTAAAATATCTGCATGTTCAGCAAGAAGAAAAAAAGAAAAAAAATATTTTAGGTACAATTATACACAGAAGAAAGCCCAGCAATGGAAGTAGTTTCTAGATGAAGATGGTAAAATCATTAATAATGAAAGAAGTCATATTCAGTAAACAAGTCTCTTCTCGTTTTGGAAAAAAGCAGAATCACAGCAGTATCATATCAGGCAGCCAGAGCCTTTTTCAGTCCATTAGTAACCAAATAGGATGTTAAACATCTCCTTGTGATAAAAACCTGTAATTCATCAGGCCCAGATAACTTGTACCTGAGGAGTCTCAAATAGTTGGTGGAGGTGATTCTTCCTTCCACATGTTAATTTTTAATGGGTCTTGAAATAATAGGGAAATTCCAGAAGAATGGAAGAAGACTGATGTTTTGCCAGTACTCAGCAAGGACAAACATGATGACCTTGGTAAATATAAGGCAGCTAACCTAGCATCAAACTAGAGAGAAGGTGAGGGGAGGACAAAATAATAGAATATGGGATTCAACTGATAAGGAGTGAAAGGACGGGAAGTAATTAATGCCAGTCAGCATGGTTTTATGGAAAACAGGTCTAGTCAGATAAAACTGATTAGATTACAAATTTGGCTGACAAGGCAACTGCTTTGGTGTGATACATTGAGACATTTGTAAGGCATTTGATCAAATTTTGCAAATTTCTGATTAAAAATAATAGTGTTGCAGTATCAGTGAAACACTCACTAGCAGAACAGTGGCAAATCTCAACAATGAGTTATCGCTGGGAAGTCATCACTAAATAAAGGTATTTTTAGCAAGGCTAGAAAGGTGTCAGTGTTAGGCCTAGCACTTGAGCATTTTTGTTGTTGAGTTGAATATAAATTATCATTGATTGTACTCTTAATGTGATCTTCACATGCATAAATAGAAAAGCAGCCAATATATAGAGATATGTGATGTTACATCTTCACGTGGCATTGGTGGGGCTACTGAAATGCCACCCAGTTTCAGTGATCATATGTTTAAGAAAAATCAGAGGTTGGAAAATAGCTGCAGAAATCATTGTTAGAACTGCAGAAAAGACCTCTCCATGAGAACTTTATAGCATATGGAGAGATTGCTTGACTACAGTTGTGCTGGTAAATCAGTAGAATAACAGTTCACCCACTTTCCTTTACCAGCACTCACAGTGAGCTGGGACAAAAAAGGAGCACAATCTTAGGCCCAGGTCACCCTGGGAGGCTTGTTTCCACATCAGTAGCAGGATAGCTTAGGCACAGCCTGTTGCCAATGGGGTGTCCCTTATCTCAGGAGGAGTGCCTGACCTGCTGCACATGGCAGCACTCATGTAGGTTGCCAGCATCTGTGAAGCCTCCAAGATTTTTCTCTTGCCTGTAATCCCTCTCCAAGTAAAAGGGCAAATAATATGACCCTGGATGACTCAGGAAATGTCCTGGCCAATTATCTTAGGGAGCCCCAAGGAGTTATCAGAGGATCAAACATCCTTCTCTAGTCTTCAGCTCAGAAAAGTTGCAGCTAGATGACAAAAGGAGAGGCAGAGGAAGAATGTGACAACTTAATGATGCTATAGTAGCACTGGGTAAGACCCTCAGCTTGAGTGATCAGTTGTTGTTCCTTCAAAGTCAGTGGAGAGATGCTGATTCACACCAGTGGAGAATCTAACATACTCTATTTTTTTATTTGCTTGAGTCCTGCCGTGGCTCCATAAGCAAAGGTTAATGCAGGTCTACCAGGGGCAGGCTGCAGTTAACACAGAATGGCAGTTGTGAGGTTGCTGATTCTGATAAAAGCAAATTGTGAACTGCAAACATCTGAATGTTGTGTGTCACATTCACACCTAACAGCTGCCTTTGCCTGTTCCCCACAGTCATCCAGGTCTGTCATCATGGCATGTTCCTGAAACTTCATTTGTGTTGCTGTCACTTTTTATCTTTGGAAATCTGTGTACAGACTTTCTGTAATGACATACTGAAAATGCTTGTAAACCTCAAATGAATGGATTAAAATATATTTAACCCAGGTAAATCACTTCCATAAATTAGGCAGAAATTGGAGTCTTTACTTCTTGTAGGCCTGCACTCTCCCTTCAAAGACTTGCAGTAGCGATGCTAATATTTATAAAGTTAAGGAGGCATCTAATGGATGAGGGCAGTGAAGAGTTTCTTCCTTTCATGAAAATCATGAAGAACCTCTTTCAAATCTCTGGATCTTTCATGATCACAATGCATCTAAAAAGAACATACAGACATCTCTATGGGCTTGTCCAGCTTCTTCATTTCTACCAGTTCCTCTTTGGCTGGGTACAACTTATCAACAGAGCTGATCAAGTAGAGCATTTTTGTCTGTATGTCAGTACTGGGCAATGTCAATACTATCAACATGTCAACAATCTATGGCATGGATGTAGAAGATAACACAGGGGCAGATTTGGATTCTCAAGCCCAGGCCCCTCCAGGGCTGGGAGTTGGGAGCATACCAGCCTGAGAGACATTGGTGATACACTATGCTTGCATCCCCCACTAAATTCTGAACTCACTGCCATCCCTGAACTCCCACCTTGCAGGTTATTTCTGAAAAGTGATTAATTGCACTTTTCCTTCTTGAAAGGCAGCATTTCCCAGCTCCTGCTGTGTTTTTGCCTTCATACTTAATCTCTGGTTCACAAAGAACAACATAGACTTGCACCTTATCACCTGCTGAAACAGCTGCCTGGCTACAGCAGGACAGAGTTTAAATTGAACAGTGAAGCCTACTAAACCAGCTTACAGCAAGATTTTTGTTTCTTGGACCACAGTGCAGGATGTGCTTCCAGCTGCCCCAGCTATCCTGATGTCAGTACCTAGCTGACATTGCATTGGCTAGCTGAAAAACAAACAAACAAATAATAAAAAAGGACAAGATTAGTGAAATAATTAGAAATAACTGCATTAATACAGAAAAGGTTATAAATGGCTTCTTTTGTCCTCTCTCTCCGTAAGATGCTGGCTTATGATCATTCCTTGTACCTACCCTGTAGCTGATTTTATTGTTTATTCCTAGTTCACCCTCCAGTTTGCTCCCGGCCCTGTGTCTTAGCAAGTGACTCCCTGCTTCCTCTCCAAGTTCAGAACCTTTCTGGCTAATGTCTGCAGCAACACATAACAGAAAAAGACAGCTTTGGGCACAGGGCATGCAGCTGTTCCTAGAGAGTACAGTCTGCAGTTGGGCAGTACCATTTCTGGAAGATTAAGTGATTAAGCCTAACTAAAAGTGACTATCAGGGATGGATCTTTTCCTGTCAAACACACATGCTTTTCTGTAGTCTGGCTCCAAGGTTGTGAGTGAAGGTGAACAGCTCTGCTTCTAAAGACTCCTAAATTTTAAGAAATTCAAAGAGCAGGCACAACACTTTGTTCTGTGACTTTCTTAAACCTGTACCCTTCTTCACATCCTTTCATAAGCCATCATCTTTTATATTTAAAACAGGGATAATGGAAGTTAAAAAAAGGCAGAAGAGATGAGAAGTAATACAAGTCTCTGCAGATGTAAGGCATAATTTAGCCAAGTATTATTTTATCACCTAATCCTTCCAGGTCCCCAACGTGTCATGTTGGATATAAACTCATCCTGTGAGCAGTGGGGAGTGAGAGCAATCCAGTCCTTTTCTAGTTGCTTGAAACTCCCTGATGCCTATTTATTCAGCAGTTGGATGTGTGACTTATATGGCTGGAGACTTCTTGAATTGGTTAACAAGTCTGTGTTTTGCAATGGATACTATTTATTTAGATGTTTTAACTCATTAATAAAAAATCCATGTTCATATTATCAGATGAACATGGTTTGAAAACAGAGATAAAATAGGGAGATCCAAAACAGTATGTTTTATTTACAGGCTTTGTATAAATATAGAAAAAATGGGGATGATACAAAAATACTAACAAAACAGTTGCAAAACTGTTTTCATTAATAACTTAGCAAACCAGTTTAATTTCTTGAAAACACAAAGTAAGCTAATAGTTATGCAAGCAGCTGGCTGAATTTCTCCTGGAAGGTTTGAATGGGGCTGCAGGACGGTGCTGAATTTCACTCTTGTGAATAAATTTGGACATTATCTCTTGGAAAGCAGCATTTTTAAGGGTGGCATAAAGCCTACTTAGTAAATTATTATTTTTGTTTTTAAAACTAAATGACTGTTTATTAAAAAAGAGAACTACTGAAATTCAAATTTTTCCTCATTACCTGGGGCATAATCAAATTGTCAGCTGTTCAACAAGGATGATAATGTGGAACAGGAGTGTCATAATACTTGCCATCATCCCAGCTGGTTCCCCCAAAAGAAACAGCCTCATAAGCTCTTCCTCAGCAAACCTAAGTCATCTTGGAGAAGTCTGTGGTTCAGTACAAGGTATTGTTTTGAAGTCTGATAGTGTGTATGAGTTGTTAGACCTGTTTTCTTTGGACACAATGCTATTTGAAACAGAAATTAAATCCTGTCTTCACTGGAGAATGTAGGGATTTGTCATCCCCTTAGGGTAACCAGGATTTTGCTACTAGAGTATTGAATGCTGTTTTCAGGTTTTGGAAGTAAATGCTGGATCATTTCATTTTACCAGTGTCTAAATATACTAATGTAGAAAGAAAATTGTTGAGAACTTTTCAAAATAGTTTATAATACAATAAGATCCAGTGGCTGAGAAGACAACTAAGCATATAAAGGGTATAACAAAGTGTATGCATTTAGCAGGCTTTTGGTGACAAAGGACATTTAAAGACATTTTAAAATCAAGACTTCTTTCCTAACAGCTTTGCTCTACTTTGAGCGGGAAGTTTAAGGATTTTAATATTTTTTGCTGTCTAAGAAGTCAGAGTCAATTGTTTTAGGAACTGTGACTCTATTTGTCTATCTACAATTAAACCATCAATTAATCAAATAGGATTAAGCATGAGGACAGTTTCCCAGTTAATGCTATTTTGTTCATAAAGCAAATACACCATTGGATACCATTTAAAAATATACTTAGTTGTATAAATATCTATAAGTCTAGACCTTTGAGGTAGATATCCACAATCTACCCCAAACTGGGATACAGTAAATGGCAGCCCTGCATGCAGGATGCAGTAGTCAATTAGATACTGCCTTTATTACTGTAACTGGAGACACTAATTCCATCCCTGCTGTCTGTAGATCTACAGTGGGTCATAATTGACATTTAGCTCAGTGGAGGAGGAGATTACTTTTTTTTTTTCAGTGACTGTAACTATTTTCATCGCTTATTCTTGCCTAGCAAAAAAAAAAAAATATTTTGACTAATTCAAGTATTTTTTTGCAGTGGTCTCAAACATTATCATCATGTTATGATGGATGAGTACCTCAAAGAAGTTAAAGATATGCAACTGGATATAACATGTTAGTTATATGGAATAATTAGGGCCCTGAGAGCACAAATAGTCCTTCATTTCCCTGGCCAACCTCCCTGGAGACCTCCATACACAGCCTCTGCATCTTACCTCCTGCTGTTTCAGACCTGATTAATCCACTGACTGGGTGTGAATTTTGAGTTTGATTTCAGCCTATGTGTTTAGTCAAAAAGGTGCTGAACAATGACTTACTATACAAAAAAACATAACATAAATCTAACCCCACAGATACCAATAGCAGAGATGACAGGTTTTGGATGTTGATATCAGTCTGCTCGTCAAGTGCAAGTGGTATCAAAAGTATTTTCACTCACTTCAATGCTTTACTCATATTTCTGAAAAGAATGTTATCTTAGTGCTATGTAAGGCTGTTGTACAACTGGTAATTATATGAAAAATACCTGAGCACAAAGGTATAGCACTTGTCTTTTTTAGGACAGACAGCTGTATTGGTTCCCTTGGGCTTGCTTTTGGATTTCAGCAATAGATTCATTCTTAGTTCTAAGACAGAAATTCTTACTTTGCGTAAGTTCAGTGTTTTCTTGCTGTTGGAGTTTTCACACTCAAGACTTGTTGCTTGTTTCTTTGCCAACTGTCAATTTTTTGTTAATTTCATGGGAATTTTCTAGCTCAGGCAACAGAATATTATCCTAAAATACTAGAAGAGTATAGCCTCTGAGCTATAACCTAAGTTTGACACCTACAAGGCTGAAATGACAGCACTGGGTTGGCCAAGGCCCTGGGCTCATGCTCAGTTGTCTCCCCTGTACTTGGCACTGGAGAGGTCACATCTCAAGTACTGATTTCAGTTTTAGCCACCTCAATACAAGGAAGACATGGAGTGGGCCCAAAGAAGAGACACAAGGTTGGAAAAGGGTCTGAAGAATAAGCTTTATAAAGGGTGGCTCAGGAAGCCAAAGCTCAGCTAGTCCAAAGAGAAAGAGGCTGAGAGAAAACCTTATTGTTGTCTGTACCTGCCTGAAAGGAGGCAGTAGACAGGTTGGTGTTGATCTTTTCTCAGAAGTCATGAGTCCGAACAGTCTCAAGTTGTGCCAGGAACTTTAGGCTGGTCATTCGCACAAACTTCTTTTGTTGAAAGGGTCACATCTCAAGTACTGATTTTCAGCCTTGGAACAGGCTGCCTGGGAAGGGTTTTAATCACCGTCACTGGGCAGGTTTAGAAGTCATGTAGATATAGAGATGAAGGGACATGGTTTAGTGGTGGTCTTGGGACAGTTAGGTTAATGGTTAGACTCTATCTTAAAGGTATTTTTCCAAAGTAAAACTCTATGACTCAAGCTGACACAGATGCAGCAGATATTGGCTGGTCATCTCCAGAGACTTGTTCCCCTTGTGTTTTACCATTTTCTGACAACTGGTGTTGCTTCCTCATGCCACTGGAGATGAGTCTTGCAAGGGTCCCTTTGCAGGTCTACACCGGGTGGTGGTAACCAGGAGGTGAGGTAACTGGATTGCACTAAGGAAGCAAGAATGGCACTGGACTAGCATGAGCTCAGTCCTGCCCTGGTTACCAAACCATCCATGACACCTGAAGGGCAGAACCGCTCATGGCTTTACTACTGTTGCTGTAGATAGGGGCCGGTGGGGTAACTGAACGGGTTCACTGACCAAAGCGTCGATATCGGCCTGGTCTGCGGTTGCACTAAGAGACTCCGCCACCTCCCTCAGCCCTAGCAGGCCGCTGCCAGTCCCGGGCCTCGGTGCGCAGCCGCGACTGCCGCGCCCCCCGCAAGCCAGAGGAGGCGCTGCCCGCTCTCAGCTTCGACCGGGAGGGCCGTGACCGCGGCCTTATTCCCTTCCCGTGGTGGGATGCGCTCGGAAACGGTGCCGCAGCCTGTGGGGCTGGAGCGGTTCCTTAGCGCCGGTAGGGGCCGGGGGCTGCGGGCGCAGCGGCGTTTCGAGCTGGGGGAGCTGCTGTTCAGCTGCCCGGCCTACACTGCCGTCCTCACCGCCAGCGAGCGGGGCGGCCACTGTGACCGCTGCTTCGCCAGGTACGGCAGAGGCGAGCCTGGGAGCGGGGGCGGGTTGGGTCGGCCCTACTGCGCTGTAGTGGGGAGCGGCCCCTCGGCTCCGCCGCTACGGTAGTGAAGGAGCAGTGGGGCCCGCTGAGGATCGGAAAGGGCTTCGAGGTCTTCTGTGCACAATTCGCCGCCTCCTCGCTCTCTCCGTGGCGAGGCTTTTGCCTCAAAGCTGGCTCCTCTAGTTTAGCAGCTCACGGAAGAGGCTGAGAAGTTCTGCTCTTCACGTGTTTGTGGCACTTACGTGGGTCTGGGCGTAACTTGGCTGTCACAGAAGCTTTCGCCGGTCCCGGTTCCGTAGTAACCTCGTATTCACTGCTTTTTAGTGAAGTTTTGAGAAGAGAGTCTGCAATTGCCGAATCAATTATATGTCTTTCCATGGTGTGAATGGAAAACGTATATACTTGTAAATTCAATGTATATCTGTAATTTGGCCCAGAAAGGAGGAGTATTAAGAAGAGAACTGATCAATGCTTACAATATCTAAAGGTGTAAAGAGGAAGGGCCCAGGCTTCTCGGTGGTGCCCAGCAATAATAGTATACGAGACAGTGGGCACACAATGGAGCATAAGGGGTTTCAGACCCACCTGGACACAGTCCTGTGGGGTCTGCTCTAGGGGATCCTGTTCTGGCAGTGAGGTTGGGCTAGGCAATCCGCAGAAGTCCCTTCCCACCCTGGTGTCCTGTGATTCTGTGAAATACACAGAAATATCTCTCTATTTCTGCCTATTCCACTGGCAAATTGCTTTTCTTAGCACAAACGCTGGGCAGCTTTGAGGTTAGCCATGGTGTGGCTGCATGCATTTAATCTCGAGTCCTGTGTCTACAGGCAGAAGGCTGGCTGTGTGTTCTTTGGTTCTGGCACACTGCAGGGTGCTCGAGTTTTCTTTCAGCCCCTCTTGCCTGTGTGGAGGGGTAGTTTGACCTGCTGCAGATACTCCAGCAGTTGCTCTAAATCTCTCCAAAACTCAAAGTGATAAACTTCAAAACCCATGATTTAGGGTTACTATAAAATTATACATGGACATAATTGGGGCATGTTATACCACACCATGTTTTCAAAAGGTACTTTCCGGTCTTCTGAAAATTTTCCGTGCTTACCTGGTTGTAATTCAGAGCAAAAGTTAGTGTTTGTCTCGGTAATGCAAAACAATTTTTGTACTTCTTTCACCAATATGTAAGTATTGCTTGTGTGCTAGATGGAGAACCAAAGAACATAATTATTACACTTTAGGAGGTAATTTAATCACTTGTCCTGTCATCTTAACTCGTGCTTTTCTTTTTTCACTTGACCATGTCTTTTTTTCATTTCTCATTACATTATCTACTTATGACTTTATTCATTCCTCTCTTTGCATATAAGCACCACATATGGATTTTAGTGAATTCAGTGAAGCATATCCCATTAATTTGAAGAGCTGTATACGCAAGGTGATTCCTCTTTCTTCACACTAGCGGACTTCCTGATCCCCTAAGTTTTGTTTGGGTTTTTTTAATGTTACACCTAACCACGATTTCCTTAGTGGCCAAGCAACTGGTTGGCTTTGTTTATCACATCCAGAATACTTCTTTCTGTAGAAGAACCAAGCAACATGTTTAATGCTCCATTGATATTGATTAATACCATAGAGGTAGTACTTACCTCAGGGAATAGCTTTAAAAGAATGTCTCCAGGAGTAGTCTGTTTCTCAGTTATGCTTGTTGAATGTGCCAAGAGTGTTGGGAGAAAGGTTGTTGGCTCAGCACTGATTGTGGGTTCAGCAGGTTCAGGGAGAGAAAATTTGCTCAATGGTCATAAAACAGGTGTAGCAAAATGGGTGGAGCAAGACAAGGATGTTGTGTTTGCATCTCATAGCTGTATATTTTAAGTAACAGATACTGAGCTTGAGGTATGTACTACAGGCAAGCAGAGTTGAGATGTCAAGCTGACTCACCTTGTGCTGTCTGCTTTGCAAGAACAATCAGAGGCTATCAAGACTTCTTATTCTGAATGTCTGAAGTGTCATACTCTTACTGTATGAGGAGAGTCCCCCTTGTTTTACACGAATGAACTTACCTCAATTTAAGATAATGTTTTTGCCACTTAGGCTGGGCAGGTATGTAGACATCTTAAAGCTTTCATACCACTGAGAGATCCATACAGCTGTCACACTAAAATGTCATGTGTTGGATAACACATGGTCTATTTTTGATGGGATCTGCTGCAACACATGCACCTTGAAGCAGAGAAGGACCTTCCTTTTGGCGGTTCCCTGGATTGGGTTATATAGTAATACAAAAAAAGCAGAGGATGAGTCTTAGGTCACCTTAGAATACACAGATACCAGAGCAGACATTAGCAGGACAGTAGGAAGTTGTATGGTGATAGGAGAGCAAAGTTTATTTCATAATGTAACATTTTCTTGATGTTGGAAGGCACAAAACAACTTTCTGTAATCAGAGGAAAGGGAGTTCAGAGAGCAGAAGTAATTTGTTAATACTGGACAGTGAGTACACAGAGCAATTAGGAAGTTTGGAAAACAAGTGAAAATTAGTGTATGCATCATATAGTGACAAAAAAATTGTGATGTCAGTCAAAGAGCATAGAATTAACTTGTTTCCAAATCCAGCAATTTATCAGGACAGTAGAGTGTGTACTAACAGTTGTTAGGAAAAACTTGCTTTTGAAACTAACCAAAGGAAAGCAGTGTGTGCTGTTGTAAGATGGGATTCAAGCTGAGGTTGCAGTGTTCTGAAGGAAAGACAGCTTTCATCATGAAATGCAAAGTACAGTGCTAGCAGGATACATATGTATTTCATTAAGAGTCATAGAACAACTTCTGTTTCTTTTTTCAGGAAAGAAGGATTGTCCAAGTGTGGAAGATGTAAACAGGCCTTTTACTGTGATGTGGAATGTCAGGTATGCTAAAGCAATCTGTGAGGATTGGGGTGGTGGGGTTGATGAACTTCTTGGTTTTGGTGTGGCATTGATAGCCTGCAGTTCTGATTCACAGCAGTCCAGACAGTTTTAGCATCCCCCAGACGCTGACTGTGCAGTTGTGCATTGGACAGTTACAGGAGTTGGACATGGTCTACATGAGTCTTTCAAGATCAGTAGCTTCTGGGCTTAGCACCACTGAGACTTTGATTAGAGCTACCTGTCATCCCATAATTTATGTCTTCATTACTTCTTTCTTTGCCTCCATCTATGCGTCTGAGAGATGTCCTGTTATTAAAGCCCAGCTGCTGAGGCTCCAGAGGAAGTTGAGACAAAAGAGGACCCTGCCTTGGTTGATGAGGACTGGGTTAGGGATGTGTTGAGCAAAGTGAATGTACATAAATTCATGGGCCCTGATGGGATGCACCCGTTCATGCTAAGGGAGACGGCGGAAGTCATTGCTAAGCCACTCTCCGTCATCTTTTCTTAGTCATGAGGATGAGGAGAGGTGCCTAGAGACTGGAGGTCACTCCAATCTTAATAAAGGGTAAGAAGGAGGACCCAGGTGACTATAGACCTACATCCCAGGAAAGGTGTGTCTCTAGGCACATCAAGGACAAGAGGGTCATAAGGGACAGTCAGTATGGCTTCACCAAGGGCAAGTCATGCCTGACCAGCCTGATAGCCTTTTATGAGGGCATAACCGGCTAGATAGATGATGGCAGAGCCTTGGATATGGTCTACCTTGACTTCAGTAAGGCATTTAACACAGTCTCACATAGCATCCTCGTGGATAAAATG